>JAODUP010000141.1:0-57500 GCA_025642065.1 Paralvinella palmiformis | reverse complement strand
TTGGTACAGCAAACCTGTCGAGTGATTTAAGAAATGTGGGTTATATACACAATAAAAATAAAAAATAAAAAATAAAATATATATATATATATATATATATATATATATAGGCTAGGTTTATACAGAAATTCAGTTATTCGGCATTAAATTCGCTTTAAAATGATCAAATTCGGGATTTCTGTCGATCAGTGGTGTCTATTATGAAAAGTTGCTACACGCAATTTCAATTGTTACATTCGTGGTTCTTGCCGAATACGGGCGATCAGGGTCGAAGAGATGTCACATTTGGAAATATACTCTCATAGTAGTTTAGGTGTTCGTTGTCGCATATCCATTTTTTTCTTTCCTTCACCAGTTCACACGCACACACGCACACACACGTATGCAACACACGCACGCACGCACGCACACATACACACAGAGTTGTGTGTTTAGAACGAGTTTAAAACTTTCAAGAGACGACACATTTCTAATATTTGCCGGCAACTTATTCCACAAAGTGGGGGCTGCAACACTAAACGCACAATTACCATATGACTTGAGCCGAGATACTGGCACCTGCAATAGTATCTGACTGGATGACCTGAGTTTTCGGGATGACTTTATAATGGACACCAGTTCATATATTCAGGTGCCGCATCACTGATTGATTGATTGTCATTAGTTATTAGTAGAATCTTGAAACGTATGCATTTTTCTAACAGGTAGTCAATGTAGTATTTGAAGAATTGAGGTGATATGATCAAATGTTCGGGTATTTGATACTATGTGAGCTGCTTTATTCTGATTTGGTTGCTGTTATACGGCCATCTTTTTGTAACTTTTGTTTCCTTGAGGCCTGTGGGGAGACAGCTTTAAGTAGCTACACAGGTCCTCCAATTTGTACGTATTCGACTACTATGTTCTATGTGAAATATAAACCGTAATAAATGATATACAAATTAGAAATAAATATTACAGTCACTGCCACTTTGTGCACAAGGTAGGCTAAATATGTCAGCGACCTGCAAAGGTAATGAGGCGAAGTGAAATATGAAACGTCCCTTTGACACAGCCCGGCCAGGGTTTGAACCCTGGTGCTATAGATCTATGGCCAACCGCCCAACTAGTTAGGCCACAGAGACGCCTCAATAATCCTTTTAAGCGATGGATGTTCTTAAGATAGTAGCAGACAGCTCGCATACTTGTGTGACATGTTCATACATGTTAATACATTTGTCCAAAAAATAACCTAGATTATTTTACTGACCCATATCGGGTAATCAAAAATGCACCCATCTGTAATGATGGTGTTTTTAGGCATTAAACACAACGTGGTGAAGCCAAATATATAATATTTATTTTATTACCATTTAATCTTAGAAGATTTTGAGTCGTCCACATATAGATATACTCGCCAGATACCCATTTCCTCATTTCTCTACTTACCCGCAACGCATGCTGTCATAAACGCTGCTATGTTACCATTGATGAGAGCCCTGACCACGAGCTGGGTGATAACGCTTCGTCGGTTGGGTGGTGTTATGGCTAGCATAGCACCTAGGGCTACGCCCATTGCACCCAGACTGCCAAATCCACAACAGGCGTAGGTCGCTATTACTGCTGAACGATTCTATAATACAAATTATGCTGCTTACAGTGATACAATATTGAGAGTTGTTAATCGTATTGGATAAAAACAAATTATGGCGCAAAACCTTTGCAACGAGCTCTTTCTTTCAACATTTTGAATAGACATTAAATGTATTATATATATGTTCGTACAAAAACAAATTAATAAGATACTATATTTTTTGAAAGCTAATGTTATTTTTTTATAGCAGGAATTCACGTTTGTATTTCATCTATGCCGATTGTATGTATGTGTGTGTGTGTGCGCTTGTACGCGCATATGGCCTACTTACATCTAATTCGCCGGCATTTACGGCGTGTCCCAGATCACGGTAACATAAGACTTCGTCCACAAATATCTTCCATCCCAACATACCAGCTACAGCCTTGGCGTCCTTCACCTCAACACCCATCAGTATAGCAAATGGCCACAGCAGATAGGAACATATCATCTTCATGGGCAGGATAAATTATGATTGTAATTATTATTATTGTAATATCAGTGCACACAATTGGACATCCCGTAGGAAAGGCAACAGATAGACATACCCACTTAGACACAAAAGAATCTCACACGAGATACAGTATATATATATATATATATATATATATATATATATATCAGAGACTGGGAATACATTTGCTCCGTGTCTTAGTAAAACAAGGCTATTTTCCCCAATTATCGCTCATGTTTTCCTTTGAATTTCGTAATAACCAACTTTGCTATATATATATATATATATATATATATATATATATATATATATATGGAGAGAGAGAGAAAGACTATTCCAATCTCTCTCTCTCTCTCTCTCTCTCTCTCTCTATATATATATATATATATATATATGTTTGTTGTGCGTTCGTAATATGTCCAGACAATATTTCGATTAATTTCCCAATTAACCCGTCGATGTTGGCATAAACTACCTAAGTCACACATCAAACTAACGTTCGCTGGATGAGGAGAACCATTTCGCAAACACCACGTGAGCTTCGTTTTATGTTACCCTAACTCTATGGACTCGGATCATATCAGCACATTTCGTATAAGTCCTCCCATCACGTTTTAATGGGACGGCATCGAACATATCCCTCCTTATTACGGGTGATTAGCCAAAAGAGATAGCCACTTGTATCGTAAACATTACTACCACTCATCAGCCGCGTGATTAATGTATAATTTCCTCTGCGAGTTTTGCCTTTGGCCTGACGATGAGACCAACGTGTCGACTGGCCTCGGGTGAAAGGCAAGATCTAAATAGCTATCTTCCAGTCATGAATTTGTTACTCGGTGTCATGATGGACGGATACATTGTAGCGCGGTGGTTAAGTACCCCGGCCTGTGACGGCCAATGACTTACGGTTCCTGTCTCGACATACGAAAGGTCATTTTTCGGAAATAACTTTGTGGAAAGAACTTCCTTTCAATTTTAGTCGCCGACAGTACGTTTGAGAATTATTCTGCCATGCCACCCATGGCAAGAGAGAGAGGGCCTGATTGGTTGGTTATGCAGCTTAATGAGCCGTCTTTGTACAAAACGATGTCACTTTAAAACGGATGTAGGTCAAAAGCCTTCGGGACAAAAGCCCCCAGGTAAAAAAAAAGGTTAAAAGCCCTCACCTCTTATTTTGAAATAGGTAAAAAGCCCTCACTTTCAGTTTAATACCTTAAACCCTAACCCTATGTGTACTTTTTATATACCACTATTAAAAATATGACTTAAATATAAAGAACCCTTTAAAATAGCATTCGGTGTACATCTAGGGATACGATCAACTACGGCAATTATCATTAATGTTTGCTCGTTAAACGATTTTATTACCACACCTAGCATTTTTGTGTGACACACACACACACACACACACACATATATATATATATATATATATATAAGAGAGAGAGAGAGAGAGAGATCCGCGCACGTAGAGAAATGCTCACACATAAATATACCAAAACATACACATACACACGCGTATACGTGTAGTTATCGACTACCTGTACACACAAACGTGTACACACAAACACGAATACACTGAGAGTTGACACATATCTAGCATAGTCCCGTAACATTTTGCCACCACTGAGATTTCTCTAACCTTAAAGTTCAGATTCTGAATGCCGACCATAGCACCGAGCCACGCCAGTACACCATTGACAAAGCCGACAATACCGAGAAAGGCTATTAGACAAGCCGCTATTCCACTGACAAGCTTTACAGCTAACATAGCACCATTAGCTGCTGCTTCTATAAAATTCCTTTCAGTACTGAAGATAGAAAAAACAAACATTGTAACATTTTATTTTTGTATAGGTTATGGCTTAAGTAAATCACGGCTAAGCTACAGAAAGAATTTATGTGTTTGATAGTAATATGTATGTATATATAATGATATTAAGAATACTGGTGTTACCTTTCTGGAATTTCGACATCTTTCTGAGTTTTGGTTTTCGATTTCTTTGTTTCAGGATAACTAAGCTTCGCCATAGCTAGGGCTGCTGGCGCTGATAAGATACAGGCTGATACCAGATGGGGGGCAGGAGCCTAGAGAGGTATCATGTATATATATATATATATATATATATATATATCGAGAGAGGGTTAAATCTGGAAATTGTCAGTTTGTGCAACCCCTCAAACTAATATGTTATAGCCGTGATACGGGTAAAATTCTGCTCCTTATATTTAGTGGAAAAACGGGAAGAAACATTATTGCAGGTGGGCATAATAATAGTTATAAATATGTGAACTGCCAGGGAAAGATAGCCACTGTTATTGCCTTCCCCTTAATTTCGATTATTTTGGCTCAGATACTTACCCCAAACGCAATATAAAGTGCCAGAATAGATCCAGCCACTGTAGCGAACCCACTCGTCAATATAGCATGTAGCTCGGACCGTGTCAACTTCTGCACGTAGGGCACTAATATAGGGGCGACTTCAACCTGTCATGATTAAATATATATTTAATTTTGCGGTAAATATATATAGCGATTATATAGTGATTATTCAGTAGATAATGAACTGTTTAACCTGTCTATGGGTAAGAATATACCAACTATAATTCCATGAGGTTATTATACCATTAGATAAAATTAGAAGGCTTTATTATAGTTGTACTTTTATTTACGTAAACGCGACCATGATCAGTCAATCACATCTTTGTTGACATTCGCAGCGAGCAATTATCGTTTCTAAATATGTTCGTGATAGCTTTCAGCCTTTTCTATAATTGCTACCAATGTTTACATCTAAATAACCTGACTAGTCGTGATTACATTCGTCTAATGATATATGTGTAATGTGGTTGCGAGAAGGTGTACGTGATTTTTTAATGTTATGGCCGGGATAATTTTGTTGGTACGAATTATTCCGTTTCTTTTAGGGTCTGAATAACAGCACCGCGATGGTCCGCATCGCACAACCACGATCACGTGTTTGAGGTAATATTTCGCAACATGGTCCTGATTGGGAAGAATGACTCCTGATGATATGTATGACATAGCTGTAACAAAGTACATTTAAAGATTTCTGTAGCTAGAGTGTGGTGGTATGTACCGTATCGCTGTAGTAATACATGTACATCTATTAACGGACAATATATTGAGATGCTTACGTAACTGACGAATATGTTCGAGGCCGAGGCTAGAGATTCAATGGCTGTCGTTCCCATGGTGATCTGCATCAACCAAGCCATACCTTTCACCACGTACTGCATGAAGCCGATATAATACAATATACTGATGACGGCGCTGAAGAATACCACTACTGGTAGGGACTGGAAATATAACATGTCATCATCGTCATCATTTTCATCATCATCATCATCACCACCACCATCATCTTTATCATCATGATTATAAGGGTTACATCATCGTTACCATTGTTGTGGTTATTATTTATTAATCTTAATGCAGATGATGGAAACATTAAACGTTAGTATCGTCATCATCATCATCATCATCATCATCATCATCATCATCTTCATCACCATCAACAACAACAACAATAACGAAAATGTTTATATGAACGCATTAGCTAATGTAGCTAACCTAAACTGACAACTTATATATGAAGATATATACAAGTCGTTTAGGCTGTATTATTTTCTTTTCGTTTCGTGGTTTTCATTTGTTTCATAGTGTTAGTTATTTGTGTAAAGATTATCTTATTTCTCTCATAGTTATCTGGTGTCCAGCAGGATCCGGTTCTTGGTCTTTTGGGGATATTTCAATGACGACGCAATGGTGAAAACTCTGCGCTGCAAACCTACAGGTGTGGGTCCCAATCAGCATCATACCTAGGTTTGTGGGCCATGTTTTCCCCAGGCAGTCATCCCTTATCCATATGTCCAAGGCAAGGTCCAAGGTGTGGTTATCCCTCAGCCATATGTCATCCTTCATCCATATGTCCAAGGTGTGGTCCAAGGTATGGTTATCCCTCAGCCACATGCCATCCTTCATCCATATGTCATCCCTCAGCCATATTTCCAAGGAGTGGTCCAAGGTGTGGTCATCCCTCAGCCATATATCACTCCTCAGTCATATGTCCAATGTGTGCTCCAATGTGTGGTTATCCCTCAGCCATATATCATTCCTCGGTCATATGCCCAAGGCGTGGACCAAGGTATGGTTATCCCTCACCCATATGTCATCCCTCAGCCATATGTCATCCCTCAGTCATATGTCCAAGGCGTGGTCCAAGGTGTGGTTATCCCTCAGCCATATGTCACCCCTCATCCATATGTCCAAGGTGTGGTCCAAGGTATGGTTATCCCTCAGCCACATGTCATCCCTCAGCCATATGTCATCCCTCAGCCATATTTCCAAGGCGTGGTCCAAGGTGTGGTCATCCCTCAGCCATATATCACTCCTCAGCCATGTGTCCAATGTGTGGTTAGCGTTGAGGCTAAGCAACTAAGCTCAACTCAGTTTGTGGTCTTTTGGTTTTCATAATGCACATATGTCCTCTCGGGATCATTGTTCAGCGATAGGGTGTTAAATATTACTTATATATACAGCTGCATTTATCACGGGATCCTGACCATGAGTTAAATTTCTCCTCTTCCTTGAAGAATTTAGAATATTGTATTGCTGATATTCGGCTATGGATGACTCAAAATATTAGAAAATCAAATTATGAGAAAACAAATGGTATCTATGTAGCTTCACCAAATTAAGGTAAATACATAAGAGCAACAGTATTATAGTTTGGTCCATCTTCTATCACCTGCTATTGGGTTAGTAAAAATGTGGAAGCTATGTCTGATATATATATATATATATATATATATATAAAATATATATATATATGAACATGTCACAGCCATATAATCAACTCTCTATTAGCATCTTATCACATTTACTGTTTTAAAAACATTCTTTATGCTACGTGTTTCTGTAGTCCATGCTATGACTATATCTGGTATAGACTATTGTATTTCTGTTATATCCCATATCTGATTTTAACATCGATGGCCTTCAGCTAATTCAGAAGAGTGTAGCTGACGAATACTACAAAATATGATCAAACCACCCCAACTACAAAATAAATAAAATTTCATTGTTTACTTTCTAGACAGCGTATCATTTTTAGGATTTTGCTAACAAATTATCTATCTATCGATGGACTGGAACTTGAATGGCTGTACAAGCTCCTGTTTATTGGAAAGTCATCCCAAAAACTCGGGTCATCTAGTTCGATATTATTGCAGGTTCCCACGACTCAGTTTAATTCATGTGAGCTTTGTGCGTTTAGTGTTCCCGCCGGATATAAAAGTACGCCTTCTCTTCAAAAGCTTAACTCTGTGATAAATCCAACCAGTTATCTTCATCGATAAATAATGTTGATTGTTTAAATTTTGTTTAAATTTCTTATTGGATTATTATTATTATTATTATTATTATTATTATCATCATCATCACAACTCCCCCCCCCCCCCTCTAACCATAATGTTCTCTAAGTTTTGTTACACTCTGTGTCTCGCTGTAGGATCAATAATTTCAGAAATAAGACTAGCCTTATTCACATTATTATTACAATCAACAATAAGATATTATATCAGTTCAAAAGTAATGAATGCGCAATTAGAAGTTCTTGTTGCATTGTATGTGGGCGGCACAATTATTTAGACAATTAGTGATTGTGCGAAGGATAATAAGAGAGCTACGGAAATTGTCTCATATACGTAAACAGCAAATAATTGATTTTGTAAACCTATTCCCATAAAGAACGAGGAAAAACCAGGAAAAAATACTGTTATATTATAAGTTTAGAGACCCCGCTGAGTGAGATGATGATGATGATTGGTGTTTAACGGCCACTTTTGTGCACATGGTAGGCTAAATGGGCCGAGCGACCCTTCAAAGGTAAAGAAGTGAAGTCAAAGATGAAACAACCTTCAGATATACCCACGCCGACATTCGAAAACGCTACCGTTAGACCACGGAGACGCTGAGTCAGATATTTGCTACTCGTATATGATTAAATTGGCTTTGTTATCTGCTCAGTGAATTTATTATTGACACTTAATTTGCTCATTAGATTGATTAACTTTTAAATGTTACATTACATATTTCATTATGGTATATCAAATGTGTTGAAAGAAGTATAAGAAGTGGATGTCAGATTGTAAGTACATACATGATGAAACATACAAGGTAGTCTAAGCCCTTATGATTTCTCGACTGGACTATGGCAATGCCTTGTTATTTACTAACTATCCTTCTATTTCTGACAGACCACCGACGGCGAGTGCAGATCACACTCTACGAGATCCTGTTTCACACATTCAAAATACTGAGTGGAACAGCACCGTTGTATCTAAGCGATCTGATGATCCAAACGTACACACCAGTGAGAATGCTCCGTTCTGAGTTCTGTTCACTTTCTTAAATTCCATTTATTTACAATAGCCTATTTATAATATACTAACCAGTTTATTTCTGTACAAAATGTGTTTCTGCTATATGAGCTTAGAACGGGTTTTAATTATGTTTTAAATATAAAGCGAATTAGAGCAATTAAAGTTGAATAAAGGTATTTATAAAAAAAATAATAATAATAATAATAATAATATTATTATTATTGTTATGTTATATAAATGAAGAAACATCCTGAGTTTGAATTCACGGTTCGAGATTCTAAAACACACACAACATCTTTTTTACCTCAAATATATAATTCAAGCCTATTAGTATCCTATCTCACCAACCTGGAACGCAAAGGGGTGCATCTTGTAGTTGTGTTCTCCAAAAACAAATTTAGATCCTTCATCGGCATATTCAAGGAACGTAACCACTTGGTCAGCAAACCAGCGTACAGCGTACATACCCAACGGCCAGCGGAGTACCAACAGGCCAAAGATCCATTGCAACAATAAACCCCAAATAACGGGTCTCCATCTGATCTGTGTAGGAAATAGAAATAACAAGTTAATGATAATCACCATGATGACATTGCACAATGATACACAAATTATCACCTAGTTTTGCCAATAAATATCGTTGAATCATAGCACTCATCAAAACAACCGTCCTTGTGCATATTGGATGTTTCACCTCAAATTGTTTATTAATTTATCTTTGTAAACCTAAGTTTGTGTATGCATACACATTTATGATTGTTATCATCATCATCATTATCATCATAAGTATTAATAGTATCACTATGAATGATACCAACAACATAGTTATCAATCATTAATGTTAATCATTATTACCCTGGCTGGATGTTTCGAGAACACAAATCCAATAAAAATGAGGAAGACAAGACCAGATAATGACGTCAGACGGCGGGGATCCTTTCTTACGTCTAACGCTATAAAGACGATAATGCCAGTAACAACAGCCACATAGAGGGCCCTGGAATATAAGAATGGATATATATATATATATATATATATATATATATATATATGTTGTGTGTGTGTGTGTGTGTGTGTGTGTGTGTGTGTGTGTGTGAGTGTTTATTAAAATTTCAGTTAATATATGCTTAACAGATTAACAATGAAGAAAATATTATTAATATATAATAATACTTCATGATATGAATGCAGGTGTTAATTGTGTATGTTGGATATTGCTATTTACCAGCGCACAGCTTGGACAAAACACTCACTCACTCACTCACTCACTCACTCACTCACTCACTCACTCACTCACTCACTCACTCACTCACTCACTCACTCACTCACTCACTCACTCACTCACTCACTCACTCACTCACTCACTCACTCACTCATTATCAATCAATCAATCACAACCAATCACTCAATCACTCAATGAATCACTCACTCACTCACTCACTCACTCACTCACTAGAGATTAGAATTCAAACGTTTAAAATTATTTAAAAAATAAAATACAAAAAAATATGACTAAAATCATAAAATCACAAATTGTACGCAATTCTAGACAGAAATGTCGATATGTCTGTAACTGGATTCCCTACCAATCTGAGAATTATCATATTATTGTCTTGATATCTTCGGTTGCGTTCAACTTCATCTCCTCGAATGTAGTGGACCAGATCTGTTTTGGTAAGATCCATTTCTCTCTTAAGGAGAAGCAAAAACTTCAAGAATTTTGGATGAGATGAATTAACCATATTATTGAAACTGTTGTGCCCACTTTTCACGTGGTTATTTGTTCTGGGTAGAGCAGCTTCCACCCTTTCGCGTACATTCCAGAACTGTATCGGAATTTCGTTAAAGATTCGTTAAAAATAGTTGAGAATAGCGTAACTCATCCTCCATTTCTACAAATGCCTGTATTACCACATCAGCATGAAGGAAGGCAAAATAATGTTTTCGAACGGTCAATTAACACTTATGCTATTGGAGAGAGAGAGTGGCTATTAATTGTGCTGTGCTTTATATTATAATTAGACCAAGGTCTATGTTGTGACAATAAAAACAACTGTGATAAAACCATTAATCTTTGTTTACTTGAACAATTAATA
The DNA here is from genome assembly GCA_025642065.1 of Paralvinella palmiformis. NCBI lineage: Eukaryota > Metazoa > Annelida > Polychaeta > Terebellida > Alvinellidae > Paralvinella > Paralvinella palmiformis. Next base: position 46,927 of record JAODUP010000141.1, on the reverse strand, counting down.
TTCTCGGTTTGGTCTAGTTTATTACCTATAAAAATGACACCTTATTATTTTCTTTATCATCTATGAAATATGATTAGCATGTGGTGGAATTATCACATAAGAAACATTAAACTTAAAATGTATTATAAAGACTGAATTAAATAACAAAATTAAGATATATATTTCAAGCTTTCAATATGTAAAAACTTCAGTGTTGACGACAAACCTGCAGAACGCCGCCGTGTAGAAATGACAGCTGGTACAAAAAGGAAATTTGTGAATAATAAAGCATAATACATAAAGCATTATTGGTGGTCGAATTAACAATCCACACAATTCGTTAATCTGCCCGATTTCAACGTTTACACAAGTGCGCGGATTAACGAGACGTGACTGTGTAAATATATTAGTCTCGTTGAATTGCTGATGGGTTTCGTTAATATAATAGAATGAACACCACATACTTTGAATATATCGTAAAATTAAATTGAACATATCAGCATATGTATCTTAATAGATACATTAAGAAATAATGAACGAACTTGATTTTATTAACATTTACTGATATTCGGTTCAACTTCTTTTAACATTATATTTGATGCTAGAGAATTACTCAGAAGATGAGATATTGATCAGGTAATGGAACGTGTCGGGTTGAGTAAAATTGTCTAGCCTAGGCACTGGTAATACTTGGCACATATGGCCGAGGGTAGACTCACACCAGAAACATATCCCACAAATACAGAGATAGCACGGATCCGTGCTCTAACTATTGCTCCATCGGAACGCTTAATTGCACTCGTAAAATCTTACCTAAACATACACAGTTACCATGAACATTGGAATATTAAGATTTGTGTCCTTATTAATCCTAAATGATTATACAATTCTAGCAAGATAAAAAATCATACGGATCGCGAATATTTAAGGTCGAATGGAAAAATCGCGTTAATCATTCAGAAACGTAGGGACCATTTATAGACATCAACATCAATAGTTATCTGTTTAAGATTATCATAAGCGACAATCCAGCTGTGAATATATTGCTGAGTAGTGTTTAAGTCTAGCGATAGATGGTCATTCTGAAAACCTCCGATGATGATGATGATGATTGGTGTTTTACGGCCACTTTTGTGCATATGGTAGGCTAAATGGGCCGAGCGACCTCCAAAGGTAATGAGGCGAAATCAAAGACGAAACAACCTTCAGATATGCCCACGCCGAGATTTGAACACGGGTGGTAGTGATCTGTAGTCCAACACGCTACCGCTAGACCACGAAGGCGACCCACTGAAAACCTTCGAGACAGAACACAAACGATCACACACGATAACACGATAAATCTGTAATTAAGTCACGTATGTGAGGTGTATTAACTGTTACAATGCTTTAATACAAATGTAAACAGAGTTTTTGTTTTGATATATCATAGATAAATGTACACTCTTGAAAAACTAAGCGTGCGCGTACCGCATGGAGATGCTTATGCGGTAAACTTTTGGGGGATTCCCGCGATTTCGCCGAGCTTGGCACAAAATGTTACCCATTCCGTAGTTCTTTAAATATCGTATGAATTAACGGTCCTTGTAATTCAACCGATAGCTGGAAATTCGTACTTATCAACAAATAAAATCACTCTTTGTAATCGCCTCCAGATTCGGCCTGGGAATGTTTCGGAGTTATTAACGTACAGGTTGCGTTCCGGATACAAACGTTGCGGGGTAAAATATAGCGACTTTTAAAAATAGCCATACGTAAGATCAGTTTGGTTGTGCAGAAATTAGATGCGCGTTTCTTTTCAGGTCAAACATGTGTACGCTGTCTAATTCTGGCAAGACGCCACGTATAATTTGGGTTTTGGCGACTCATTAGATTTAAAGAGTACTACTTTGCTAAACTTTAAGAACCAGACAATTTTTGTTCACGGGCTAAAAAGGTTATTGACCGTCTCATTTTTTCCACGTTGCCGTCTCGGCGTATGTACTGCAATGATATTAATGTTTCAATGAGCCTATGCTTTAAAACAAATACTAATGCCAAAGAAAATTGATTGTATGTTTCCGGTGCCCGAGCGACCCATTCCAGTAACCCTCAACTGTACGTTTTCTTACGACATGTGAAGGAAAAGGTAGTATTTACCCCACTGGAAGTAATTTAATTATGACAAGAAATGTTTGGTTCTTTCAGCGACCGACCAATGAGCATATGAACGAAATAAACGGAATCAGAAAAATTAACTAATTTATTTTATATATGTATCTTGAAAGTATCTGAACTTTCTTCAACATGGCGAACAATATAGGCCTACGTCACCTTACATTTTATCCCGACTTCTGGCATATTTGAGGGTGGTTCATGTTTGTTCAGTTTGTTTTGTCCGCATTTTGCATGTATCTGACAGGAAAATGTGTTATGATATATATTTTTAAATCCCTACCTACCTATCCATTTTACAAATTTCATAAAACCGGAAACACACAATCAATGTTCTTTGGCCTGATAGGAAAACACACACTAACACACACACACACCTGTTTAAAAAGAGAGAGGCCTAAGTGTCAGGAAGAAACTTTGCCAAAACCGCGACACATTGTTGAAACGCGTTACCACGACAACAGTAGATTAATATGGCCTGATGTCTAAAACTTATCCATAATGCACTGTCGGTTACCATGACAATTAACATGCGATACTGACACCGACTCATAGCAACCTTGACGCGAACTAATATATTAAGTGTCACTTTTTTGAATATAGAGAACAAACGGAAAATAATTGTTATTAACCATCGAACATGACAGATGACGCGTTCGATCAACAAAGGATATAAATAGGGGCAGGGATTTCTTTGCAAAGTTAGTTCCAAGTGGAAGCATAACTAACATAATGTATAATTTCATCCGGTGAAGTGCAAACATATAACTTCGATGTCTACCGGGATCTGGCTCAATATACTCTATGATCCTCTAACCACAGCATGATTTTAATTTTGTGCTTTAAGAGGATGATGACCGGGCTGATGTGTTAATAGGATCTTGATCGAGGAGAAATGTTGATTTAACGAAGGGAAAAAACGGCGTAAGTTTGACTTTTATTTATTTTCCGCTCGAATGATATTTGTAATAAAGAAGGGAGAATAGAAGAGCGCGCAAGGTAAATATCCTGCTACCAGCCAAATAAGTAACAAAGTCACGAAAGGTCTGTTCCACGGGCTCACTACATGCATACTAACAGTCCCTAATCCTAACCCTCTAATCCGAGCATGCCCAGTTGACCAATATCCCGATCTGGGCGGTAGCAGGATTATTCCCATGATCTCACTCATAGATGGAGAGATAACGAAGTCTGTCGACGATAAGAGACAGTTGTTTTTAACACATCCCAGACTCTCGTAGGTAAGTAATCAGTTCGGATAACAATGTTAATTGCTACTCATTATAGTATTTGTGCTACTACCATAATAATCTTGTTAAGAGAATTGACTTGCTGCAACTTAGCACTATCTAAACGTTAATGGCGTCAGTTGTGTTAACTACACGACATATTAGTAATCCTCGCAAAAGATGTTTTCCTTTCATAACAAAACAATAATTATAGACAAACATGATAAATGATTACATAATTATAAAACAACGATCCCAAAGATAAGTAATAAGGATGTTTTAATGTTTCGAGGAAACATACGTATCTCCGTCTGAAAATAGAAGTTGTGTTACGGGTAATAAATATTGAAGCTTAAGAGATTGTATAATTAATTGTAAAGCAATGTTTTAGTAATTTATAAAACCAATAGTGATACGGGAAGTCCTCGGTAAAACTGCAAAAAATCGTGTAAAGAAATCACACACTTATTAGGCAATGGACCTGTTCCGAATTTAGATATTTCATTGTGTCTTTGAGTTAAATCATTCTTCCAATACTAGCTAAACCAATACGTCTCTATACTGTAAGATCCGGAATATGAAGACATTCATTATTAGAAATCAACCAAACGAAAACATTCTACCACTGTGCCAATGAATAGTAGAAAATCCATATGTATGATATTAGCATAGATTTAGAAGTATCACCTAGGTACGTCAATATCACTAAAACTTTAAATGTCAAATAATGTACTTTAAACATAGAAACTTCGCGGATAAAGGTTTGTATTTTTAAAACACGTTTTAATTTCATTTTAGTAATGTCGATTATATTATAATATTATGTGCGATTATAATGATCAAAATAAGTTCATTGGGACTTGAAATGTAAATGATTTAATTTGTTTAATTAATATGTTGATAAATAATGGCATTTGTAAATTACTTAGCGGATAGGGTATAGATCTATTTAAGAGATATAAGTTAAATTCAAATTTGATTAAATGAAAGAAATGTTTCAGAATACACTGGAAACTGCAAATTAAATTAAAAATATTTACCACAGCGCCATCTACGATTTGACATGAACTAATGCGTCTGTCCGGATTGATTTATATTTGTTAAATATTGAACACGTGTTAGTATAAGTACACTAACATACATGGATTAAACAGCTTTTAGTAGCACATTATCTTAAACGAAGACTGATTCACCGAAACTAGCACGGATACAGATTAAATAAATCTACGTTGTTTGTTGGATGTTGTTTATCATTAAATAGTAAAATAAACTCTTCTAGTTAGTTAAAAGTTGCCAAAAATAGTGAATCTTTATTGATTTTCCATAATGGCGATAATTGGCGTAATGTGATGTGCATATGATAGATAAATATTTATGAAATGATTTTAACAGATTTTACCAAATTGTGTTTTCATTTATTTGTGTTACGGGAATATCATTAATATGGCTTTATAATTCAGTCAATGTTTTTAATTGTTTCAAGTGTAATTACATTGAAGTGCCCGAACATTGGGCTGTTGATACATAAGGTTGTCTGAACAATATACACTACAATAGTCGCGTGGTATTTAATTTCGACAAACCTAATTGCATAGGAAAGCACAGGTATAAGTGTTTTGACTTTGTGGTGTGTGTTTTTATATGAATAATTGTATAGCCATTACTAGAAATGTTTGGTACTAAGTATATCATACTATTTTAGCTCTATTACACAGCTTTTCGTAATTTATGTATTATTTCATATGGAATATAGAGTATACAAGTTGGGCATGGGTTTGGACAACACGGCTATACACAAACATTAACTATAGTCAGAGATAAACGGGGAAATCTGGTTTTCACAAAGAGATCAAAGGTAAAATGGCGAGGTTTGCTTTGTGTAAGCGATACCACATCGTGTTGAAAACGTTTGATGAATTTGGATATCAAGATCAGCCAATGTTAACTAGTCCGCTGGGCGAGAGGTTTTTGGTATTGATTCGCAAATAAATTCCTAATTGGGCTGAGCTGCTGAGCTATTCAGTAGGTTTTCTCGTCCCGTATGAATAGCAATGTATGCACCAGATCAGATTTAAGTCACTTGAGTTGAGCCGAGTCGCTTAGCCTCGGTGTTTGTCACACTCGGGACGCGGGCGCGACGGGTGCCCGCCAAGGTACATCTCGCAATACAGGCACCAACCGGATTCGAACCCACAAGCTGGAGGTTTGTAGCGCAGCGCTTCGACCACTGCCCAGTGAGAATGCCCGTTATACACGTTGGTATTTGTTGGATTATGAATAACATAGATAATGTTTAATATTACTAAATGCGATAACGTTAATATACACTTCAGCGTCAAATGACTGGTAACCTTTGGCTTAAAAATAACCCTACACCAGACCCCCTCCTCCCTCCCCCCAAGGAGCAACCCTATTCCTAACCGCTATTGCGCGACGATTCGGTTAACCGCACAGTAAAGCAGCGCCGTACGTAGAGCGAAACCGGTCAAAATGTCGGCTTAGTCGCCGATTACTTGCAGATTACTCTCCTCATCCGGGACATCCAACATGGCCGACCGTCGACGTACTCGTCATAGGCTAGGCAAGCAATTTACGCCGTAATCCCTCGCTCTCTCTCCGTCTCCAGTCTGATTAATGGCGACTCTGATTTGTTCCGGCCAGAAACAGATCCGTGAAGCTCAGAACTCGCGTCCGCTCCAGAAATCACGAGGCTTAGCTAGTGACGAGCGAACACGAGTACTCGGTTAACGGGCCGAATTGACCCCGATCGTCGGTGGCGCCGGCTGATGGCCGTTCTGTGGCGCCACGAGGACGCGACTTGCGCCATCTGTCGGAGATCCGACTATCAAGGAGGGCATCGAACCGCGATAGTGAAGTTTATGACAAGATATGTAAAGAGATAGATAAGCATGTAGTAGGATAGGTATGCCGAGACGAAATATTTTGGTCTATGACAAGATAGTTAGACACGGGAAAAGATAGGCGGTTCTTGGATAAAACAACTTTAGGCATATCACAAGATAAATAGGCATATGACAAGATAGGTAGGCGAGATTGGTGGGTCTTTAGATAGGCAACAATGCATATAGGTCTGGGACAAAAATAGATAGGCCTGCGACATAATACGAGATAGATGGGACTATGACAAGATAAGTAACTTGGATACAACGTAAATAAACGTTCTATAAAATGAGAGTTCTTGCATATATGATAATTAAATGAAATAAGCATATGACACAGTTATGCTATTAAACAGATAAGCCTATGACAAGAAATGTATTAGTTCTGTGATATGATAGTTAGATCTCCGTCAAATAGGAATACCTGTAAATAGATTAGTACGCCAGTGTCACTTTATCTGCAGGTTATTGTCATCATTCATGATAAAGTGTATTGGTTTATGAGAAGATGGCCTGACCTATTACAAAATATGGTGTGCTCTAACAACACACACACACACCTTTATAATAAGTGAGAAAATTGTGATGATGATGATGATGATTGATGTTTTACGGCCACTTTTGTGCACATGGTAGGCTAAATGGGCCGAGCGACCTCCAAAGGTAATGAAACGAAGTCAAAGATGAAACATCCTATAGATATGCCCACGCCAAGGTTCGAACTCGGGTGACAATGATCTTTGGTCCAACGCGCCGCTAGTTAGACCACGGAAGTCATGAAAGATATGCAGGCTTATGACTTTGTGACGTTATAGGAGAAGATAAGTTGCTTATAACAAGCGATACATTAAAACATGACAGCACCACAAGAAATGTTTATTTTATGTAAAGCCCGACAGTAAGCTTGGAGATTCGGTCCTGTCTACATCACCAGCTACTTGCGATACACCCCTATCTCTAGTCCCGGATGTAACACTCATTAGGCCAGATATTAAACAAGCTGTTGTTCCGTTACTGGGTTGGAAGTTTCTCTATTATGTGCCTCACAATATCGGTTACGATATATATATATATATATATATATATATATATATATATATATAAATGAAGACCCGTTATCGCTACTTTTGTAATGAGTGCTAACCGTTGATAGTAGTCGGCATCCGGAAGCCGCACTAAAGCCGCGGGAATTGGTCAGAGATCGACAAAATGGCGCCCAACTAAACAAGGATGAGGAGATCGCCAGCCTATCTAGTATTCATGAAAACCTGGCAACACTGCTCTTACAGCGCCATCTATCGATTGGGCATTAGAGCGCCGCCTGTATCCATGAATATTAGTGGAGATTGTTCGTCGGTGTGCGGAGTGGGGGAGAAGCGGGGGGGGGGTGCTGACTTGGGCCAAAGGGTGTTGTGTGCTGGCTGGTAAAGGACGGTTCCGCCGGTACTCCCCCCCCCCATCTCGGCTCGATCAATCAGTGCCCTCGGTAGTGACGATCGATCCAAACTCAATCCTCGCTCTCTGATCGTCGTCTTCGTAATCGAGCCGATGTCGATGAGGAATGGATTGTTTTTGGTGGCGTCCTTACCCCTCACTGTCCAATATGTCTGCTGACATTATCGTCCAATCAACAAGTGACGCAAAACTCTACCCGTACTAGTGTATAGGTTGTTACCTCGCTCACACCCCTCTACATTACACAAGCACACACACGCACGCACGCACACACACACACACACAAATGCATAATATATATATATATATATATATATATATATATATTATCTATCTATATATCTATCTATTTATATATCTATCCGTCTATTTGTTTCGTATATATATATATATATATATATATATATATATATATATCCGTCTCATCGGTCTCATTTTCTCCATTCTCTCCCGAAAAAGTGCAATATGTCTATGGCTTTAAATTGCCCCATTTTCTGTCTTTAATTACTCTTACTACCGAACAATCATTGAATATCCTACGATCATTTATCATTATTGGTTGCCTTGCATTCGTAGTTCCTGTCGTATCTTATTAAGTTAAAGTTACATTAGATTATTAGACAGATATGCATGTTCAATTGATCAAAATCTGACATTTTATTAACATAATAAAATATTTTTCGCTTTGCTAAAACGGATGTGTCAAATTTGTGCAGGAAAAGGTTAATTTAAGTTAGGTGTCAGAATATACTGCTACTTAAAACTTGAAAACGGTGCCTTTTCTCTGTCACGGGTAATATTGTACTTGATGTCCTCCTGAGTGGCCTTTGAGGCCCAAATTCTCATAAAACCAAAGGCAAAAGTGGTATCGGCTTATAACATTCTTATTATATCCCTGCGTGTCTCTTGTGTGTGCGTGTGTGTGTGTGTGTGTGTGTGTGTGTGCGCGCGCGCGCGTGTCCACTCACGCAAATACACATACATAAATAAATGTATAAATGATTAAATATAAATACAGAAGGCTTCAATCAAAAATATTATGCGTACCTACAAGTTGCATTTAATGTTAATTTAAAAGAAAATAAGAACGATGTAACAATGCTATAAAAGCAAGCACATACTTTACTGCGAGTGGCTCAGGTAAATAATATTGATGACAAACGAGAACCGCAAGAACACTAAAGATGATTGTTTAATTGAAATGTGGCATGGGTGCCAGGTCATGTATCTGTTTATTTCCTTGTTTGTATTTGTTTTATATTATGACTGTCTTGTTGATTTTGTTTGTCCTTCACGTTTATCGGATACACGTGTCTACGTACGTATGTATGTAGGCCAAATAAATTGGATTGCGTGTTTCCGGTGGCCGAACAACTGTACGTTTTCTTACGACATGTGAAGGGAAAATGGTAAGTTTTTCCCCGGCTGAGAGTAATTTAATTGTGACAAGAAATATTTGATTCTTTCAGCGACCGAACGACGGACATATGAACCAAATAAACGGAATAAGAAACAAATAGCTAATTTATTTTATACTTGTATCTTGGAAGTATGTGAACTTTCATCAAAGCGAACGATATAGGCCTAGGCCCGGGTCCCCTTGAATTTTGTCGCGGCAACTTCGTTTTGGGTTCGGTTGGTTGCACTCCAGATAATGTGGAAGTCGTTGTACGAAATAATCTGTTACGCTATTAACAAAAGGTGCGGTTTTTAAGGGCCGTTTAGAACTAGAATATAATAAACGTGAACCAATTATTGCGGAATACAATCTACACATCCCACAAAAGGCTCAAGCTATAGTGAGTTTTAGTATGAAGAATGAAGGGAACATTGAGATGGAAATTAAAACAATATAATATGAACTGCCTGTGTCGGGAAAAAGGAGATATAAAAGGTAGAATTATGGAAGGATAGATGTTATTTATCAAGATATCAACTATAACCACTTACACTTTATTCCTGCGTACACAATCGCATCTGATTTGATTCAAGACAGAAATATAATAATATTATTTGGTATTATGTAGGATTAATTTTATTTTGATAAACCCTTCAACCTTATAGAGCGGTAGCATGTTGGATCACAGATTACTACAAATGGTTTTCGAATGTCGGCGTGGGTATATCTGAAGGTCGTTTCATCTTTGACTTCGCTTCATTACCTTTGTAGGTCGCTCGGCCCATTTAGCCTACCATGTTTCCACCAAAGTGGCCGTAAAACATCAATCATCATCAAGCTTATATATTGTTTTCCACAGTTAACCAATGCTTGTAATGTGGAATTAAAAATAACAACAGCAATAATAATAATAATATAATAATAATGTAGATTTAATAAAAAGTCCTTACTAGAAGAAACTATTCAAATGCATTGTACACTGATAACCCAATAAGACATCTCTAAAGGCCAATTTCAAAATGTGAACGAACATTCTTATTTACTGATTACAGAGATGTAAATTTGAAAACAAATTTAAACTTTTCAAGAAACGACCAAGTTCTAATCTCCGCCTGCAATGCATTCCATAAGGTGTGGGTTGATACATAAGACGTATGTTTTCTATATTATTTGAGGTGGAACTCGGGCACTTGATGTTCTATTTGATTAGATGATCTGAGTTTTCTGGGTGACTTTCCAAACGTTCACATAGGTATTCATGTGCCAATGCTTAGATTTACAAGTTATTATTGAAACTTAAATGGATACGTAGTGTCACCAAAAACTAATTGTTTGAAGTAGGGAGTTGTAACAATCTAACCGACGAATTACAAAGATATGAACTACTGTAACAAGTCCTTTTTGTGCCAACAATGTTCTTAGATATTGGATTACTGATCACATGTTCTGTCAGATTAATACATTGATAACAAATATATCCCCAACATCAAGAGACATTGATGGATTCTTTTATGTGTAATATTTATACTGGAAGATTTGACATAGATGAGAAATAATAATTGTTTGTCATCATTTAATATTAGATATTCTTGGTTCTAAAATTATCGAATTGCGTCATTTTATCTGCAATATAAAGTCTAATTATCTGTGTAAATTGACGAGTATTGTCTAAAATCGCATCTTCGAAAAACACCGACACCTGTAATTTCTTGTAATTGACACCACCAACAAACACACAGTCTCGGGGCAGGCTTACTGATTCTTATCCAATCATCCCTGAAGCCACTTCACTCTGATTGGATGTTGCGTGCATTCCATAACACCGCATAACAAAAAGAAATTCTTCTCAATGGCTAGGTAGACCCGGGGTTATCACAAGTCATACAGGAGCCAATTGAAGAAATCGATACAAGTGCGAGAATTCAATAACTTTAAATGTTTAGTGTGGCGTGAAATTAGCTTGCGTGTGAATGTTGAGTCTTGTATTGTAAATTTACGATCGCCGTTCATTGCTATGTGTGGCATTCACGGTGGTTTATGCTAGATTGAAATAAACTGCATGCCAATAGGATATTGTCTGATGATTTTATAGTATGAAAATGCTATCAATAAATAATTTTCATATTTAAGTATTTTTTTTTATAATGCGCCTTTCAAAAGAGGATTCTATTTTAGAGAGCTAGCCAATCGCATACCATGATGCATAATACTGACGATGCGTTCAACTGATTTGATATTTACATTTTAACGTTGATCTATTCCAATGTTTTTACTGTGAAATAAACATTTGTAATATTAAATATAAATAGTTTATTGACCAACGTTCAATTCAATTGTTGTATGTAGATTAATTTGCCTACCCAAGCTCACAATAGTATAACCCCACAATTGTGAGCCATCCACGAGATTTATGATGGTGTGTTAGTCTGTAGATCGCATGATCGGTAAATGTTGACGATCGTTTTATTTTGGCTATTTGTTTTTGCAATTCGCTAAATTCGCCAAATTAAAACGATCGTCAATATTTGCCGGTCTTCAGTATCCGTAATTCCATGTTCTAAATTCTCCAACTCTCTCTTTGGCATACAAGTTATATTTAACACCATGTCGCTGTATTATGATCCTAAATTTGATTAAATGTTCAGAGAGTGAGAGAGCGTATTATAGTATATGCTTGAAATTAGTTCAGTCACTCCATTCAAGAGGAAAACGCACCATGTTTTGCTTCACCCCAAGTGATATGCATATCCCAGCACTAATTATTTTTAATATCACAGTAGATAGTTGAAATGAGTGCTCTATTGCTATCGAACAGGCTAAATTATCATGTGCTTTCTGTTTGATGAAGATATGTCAGGAGTGTAGGTGTTAAGAGTGAAGTCTCGCAAAATAGGCGGGAAGTTATCTGCGTATCCTACTGTTATTCAATAACAAAAAAGCTATTAATGGGGTGACGAATTCTCAAACAAATCAATCTCGTACATTAAATGAAGCGAACTTAACGGTGTGTGTCCGTTTGAGTTCTGAGAGAATTTAGAGATGACCACATCTGTTGAGAAATAATTTCAACTATCTTAAATGTAGCCCTTGTGAAACAATTAATTTAAAAACTGTGAGTTATACACAGCATAAACAAACATTGAACAATATTATATTTTCTGACACACCGCCTTTGTAGCTCTACATTTTGGTAATGAGCCAAAATGTTTCCATCTTCGAAGAATGTGCTTTATTTGCGTTGGTTTTGTCGTTAAAATGTTTGGGGAAGATGCTCTTCGCTTTCACCTATTGGGAGCAACCATCGGGTGCCGACTGTGCAATGTTATTGTTGTTACTGACAGCTATGAGTGTCTTTGAGGAAGTGAAAGATGACGATTGCCTTTCTGTTCATCAATGCTACTAGAAGGTGATCTGAGAGGATGAAGTCTATAGGAAGTAGGTGGATATTTACTTGATTTTGATCAGTAGGATAAGCTGGTAAATACAATATATAGTGAATAGCATTGTATAAGGTTCCCATCAGTCATGAAAAACTTTTTGTTCTGGTTAAAATATTGCCTGTAAAAAAATCCACTTAGAACAAAATGCCCGTGAATAAATATTATGCATGTAGGCGAAAACCTCGATTGTAGAAGAAAGAGTGCTAGTTACAATTTAATTAACAGTATGTGAATCAAACGACTAAAAGGGATGAAGATGAGGCTCTACCATAAATATGTCAATAATCAATCATATATTAAATAAATATGATGTGCTTTTTCGCACGTATCTTGATTTATTAGCTTTAAATCTGGTATGTCATGGAAATTTAGCTGTGAGAATCGTGGTGTATTTGACCATGCCACATCTACGTGCAAGGCTGTTGATTCTATCGGTAAGAAAATCCTCGAACTAAAACTGCCTTTTATAGAAGATATTTTAATTACTTGATAATGCTAAAATAAATAATGAAAATGTTAGTCCTCCCAATAAGACTATTTATTCATTTCGACTTTTAAATTTATCAGTTAATTATTTCCCGAGTATGGCCCCTTGTCCATCCAAATGTCACTGCAAATTGTCAGATTAACCTTTCAGATACTGCTGCAGGTAACGTTTAAGTGCTGTATTGCAGCAGCTCGTCATTTCGTGAACTGGTCGGCCAGATAAAATAAGAAGTCAATAACTCCGATCAGGAAAATAAATTGTTGCAAAAAAGGGACATTTTATATACGAAATTTCTAAAAGGCACTCACAAATTTGAAAATAGCAGTATATTTCTATCCAAACTAAATTGCATGAAACATAGAATATAGTTCATTGTCATGGCATGTACCATCGACTTAATGAGTGAGTGATTATCTTGATTGGTCTTGATGCCGTTTTTATCTGGAATATAGGGCCGATGGGCTACTATTTAGGTGAATAGGATGATTTGGCCGAAACCTACAACTCACAAAATTATAAAACGCAGGTGCACTAATATAAGACTCAGCTGTTTAAGGAGTTTTAGTAAAGGGTATTCTCGATTACGCATCGGAAGTGCTTGCACCATTAACAAGTTCTTAATAATAGCAGGTTATTTGTTTAGCTTATAATCCAAATATAACGCAGTTGGTGTAATCTATTTCCAGCTGTCAGTCACGTGCACCTGAATTAACAATAATCAATTACCGTCGAGTGTGAAAACTGAGTTTAATTAATATAATCCCAACATATTTAATGCCAGGTTGTAGTTAAGAAACCCTGTCGATCATTGTATGAAGTTGTTTTTTTTAAATTAATTAATGTCTGATTAAACTCTTGATTTCAACTTGGATTATATGACCAGTTTACGCATTTGAGAGCGTATTTCTGGATGAAGTAGATCCCGTGACGTCATCGATAGTTTCATTTTCATACGCTTTGTAAAGCTAATTTGTCAAGAAACATAACGTGCCTTTATATGTTATCCAGAACATCCCTACTGTCTTTAAGTGGGATCCTTGTAATTATGCACATATACATAAATTATAAAACCCAAATGTCGACTCGAGATCGAGAAAGCCAATATGGCCGTGTTTTCGTCGTTATTCCGAAACAATAACGTGTTTCAATTCAATAGAAGACATTAGAAACAGGTGAACGGTAACGACAGCAGTAAATGCTGACGTTAAAAACATCATCGACAGCTAGCTAACAATAATGCTTTATTTACGAAGTGGCATCAGACATACGAATTTTGCGCATCACAAATTTGACGATAACTTTAGACAAACACGCAATATAGTTTCAACGAAGTACCGTTACTGCTCTATTTAAATGATTTCGCAAAATGTTGTCAACACTCACAGGTAGCAACGAGCAATCGATAGCTCAGCGTGGTAAAACTAATTGAAATAATACGAACAATAATCAGACTAACCGTGATTTTGTATACATACTATTTGCATGCACTATGATTAAAAAGGTTAACACCATATACAATATTATAGCATGATGGCATGCGACGATCGGAGTGGGGGAGGGGGTGTTAATAAAAAGATCAAAACAGTTATTTCAATGAAATGGTAGGAAAGGAACAAGGACAAACATGGGGTTTTTCCCCAACTTTAAATGAACTTCATTCGACCACCCTACAATAACAACTGGAGGGGCTCATTTGAGATTAGTGGGGGGTCTAATAAAACTGATAAAAACAAAATCCCTGTAAACAGATATAATCTTTTATCATTAAGTAGTTAGTTATATTATTATGCTATGATTCTGTATGTGCGCCTGTGCACATGCTCGCGCGTACATGCATATATATATATATATATATATATATATGCGCACACACATCACTTGATGATTAATGTTGATATTAAATCACTATTTGTGAATGAAGACGGAAATTACCAGAATTTGCCTCACTGATCAACGATCGAAAGTTACCACTTTCTTTTGAGATGAAAAATCACAAATAATATTTCGTCTGATTTACCACATTTAGGCTATTTTATCAGTTATTGGCAATATGAAAATGGTTATTATAAGGCAGAGGTGATTGGGTATATTTTTTGGTTTACATAAGCAGGTGTGTGCGTGCGGGCGCGTATATTACTTGTGGGGATAAATTAACAATTCATTCGGTACAAACTACACGGATCCAGTACGGTGTGTAATGGGATATAATGGTAAAGTCAACGCGACGTATCTGACGTAACAGAGGTGTACCTACAGTATACGGCCGTCTAGTGATGTGCTTGCTATATGTTCTATCGATGTTGTTATAATGTTAACCAGAAATCTACAGAATCACGGAGCCCACGATCGAAGTCTTTATTTGATCAAAGGTAGAATCAATTTTTTGTTCATTTGGATAATGTTATTTCGTCAAGTTTATGGGGGAACGTGTTAAATGCTGGTAAACGTGGCTTATATAGATTTACATAGCATTCTGAGTATGTTTTTGTGTGTGTGTACGAGTGTAAACATACGGAGGCACGCACGCACGCACGCACGCACGTGCATGCGTCTGAATACACTCACAAATTATATATATATATATATATATATATATATATATATACACACACACACACACACACACACATCTATATATTTAAAATTTTTCCCTATTATTAAGTACATATATAATTATTTCTTGTACATATATACCTATTGTTCATATCGCTTTGCTTATAAATATGAATATATCGTGCTTGATTACATATTCTGGAAATATATTATGATGAAAATATCAGATGATTCAAATATGGTCCTCCCAAATCCACTGCCATCTTCAATGTAAACGTTATATTCATATGTTCAACATGCCATTATGCCATTGGCTTATGTATCGACCAGTACACACTACAGTTTCGAGTCGTTTGTTTGTGATATTTATGTTATTCAAGTTGCTTGGTCCCGCTCCGCGAAAATAATGTATGCATTTAGTTGCGTCAATGTGTACTTTAACGGTCCAGGTGTTATTTAGCAATAAAGACAATATTCTTCTACTTAAACATGGAATGAGTGACTTTATTTTTAGAGAGAAAGAGAGCGAGTAACATTTTCGCTCTCCGTAACGTTTTCTGGATTATTCTTATTTTATTTGAGGCAACAAATTACACCATCAGACACCATAATGTAATTGTCCCATGGCATTCTAACCTAGATATCACAGAAATTAGCCATGCTATAAGTGACAGTGTTTGTATTTCAATTGTGCTATGTTGTTGAAGTCTCTCCGCATTATGGTGGGAGTTCATAACAAAAGATGAACGCAATGTCTTGTTCATTCATCCATTCACTCACTGACTCATCTATCGGCCCATTTAGCCTACCTTGTGCACAAAAGTGGCCGTAAAACATCAATCATCATCATCATCATCACTGACTCATCTACCCAATCAGTTATTTACACAATCTCACACTGAACTCAGTTCATACTCACTAACACCATATGCCTACCCGACCAACTTACCA
The DNA here is from genome assembly GCA_025642065.1 of Paralvinella palmiformis. Lineage (NCBI taxonomy): Eukaryota > Metazoa > Annelida > Polychaeta > Terebellida > Alvinellidae > Paralvinella > Paralvinella palmiformis. The sequence continues at coordinate 30,380 of JAODUP010000141.1, read as the reverse complement.
TCGGAAGTACCGCCAGAATTTGGTGAATTTCGTGGAGCACGGATCCCAACATTTGGCGGAGATCTCCTCGCCGAAGTTCCTGTGTACGACCAAGGCTAGTACAACAAGCAGAACAATGAAGGTTAGTATTATCAGGGCCAGGGCGCCCTTCACGCTGGTCACACAGGCGTAGACGAAATAGATTGCGAATAGTATGGCCGAAACAGCCCATGCCAGGTACTTGACCTTCTCACTATGTCGGCCAAGGAAGCGACAGAGGGCGCCGTGTGTCCGGTCCGTGCAGCGCATGCAGCGCGTCTCCTCAATGTCATCATCTTCGTCGGTACTCTCCGAGTCTTTGGTCACCTGGACGTGGCCGTTCAGCTCGCGAGATGGCGAGACGACGAGACTATGCCTTTGATCTCTCGGCGTCAGGGTGCTTCTCCTCGAGTTGATTCCAGTCGTGTCTATGCATACGTCGTTCGGGTTGTTATTTGCCGTCTGTGTCTGTACGAAGTCCTGCGTGATGTTGATGCTAAGTTTGTCGCTGTGGAAGCTCTCTCTGGCCGCTGGGTTCTCAAACGTCGCCATTTCGCTAGGTCCACTGTCCAGAGAGGTGCTTTATCGGCCGGTTTCTGTCCACAAATTGCGCGCTGTTGGTTTGAGCTATTGTCCGGTTATCGTACCGGTGTGACTAGTATATGTCGCGCCTTCACGCGGTCGGATGGTCACTTCCGGACATCAGCATTATAATATTGATGACGTCAGCATTAATCAACTCGGTTATGTCATAATCACACCACCAGATGGCAGGCTGTATGTCTGCTTGTCCGGCCGTCTGTCTGTTGCTTGTGGTCCCTGAACGAACACCCAACGGGCGATTTGCCGAGGGCACAAACTTAACTAACTTCCCTCCGACGAACGAGCCGCCATAAAGGCACTGACGTCATCATACGGCTCGACCAATCAGCTTGCTGTCAGGCCTCAACCGCGGAAGCAACCAGTCGCCATTAAAGCTCCCGGATGATGATATTCTGATACATCAATTTACTGTCTAACTATAGTGCTGCGGTCTCCAACTTTTGCGGTACGGTGTTGCTGATTTTGGCTTGGTACTTAGTTCGTCTGTGTGTTATCGTGTTTGCTGGTTAAGCCTCCGAATATTCAACAGTATTGATTGTGATGTTGGATATGTTCTGTCGCCATTCTGATGTTTGGTGTTGGTGGGATCAGGCCGGCACGAATGAAATCGTTCCAATTGCTAACAAGCGAAACCACTGAACGTATACTTTCTCTCACTCACATATACAGAAACACACGTACACGATCAGATAGAAACATGCACGTAAAGACAGCCATATTTAGGGAGACAGAGTCACCCCCAAACCCACACAGATAGATATACCCCCTCCATACACACACACCACTCACCAACCACAAAACATACACACTCACCCATCCACACAAACGCATATACCATACCACACACACATATACATACTCACGCATAAATGCACGGACATTTAGGCGCAGTCATACACGCACACATACAAGCACACACACACATTCATATATATATATATATATATATATATATATATATATATCCTTCAGATACATAAATACAGACATATATATTTGTTTGCAAACGCCATTTTATATCCCCATTAATATACTGCCATCTATTCTTGTAGGCCCGAATCTCATCAGCCAAACTCCATATACAACCATCTCCCCATCCCAGATCACCGCCTACATCACCACTCCGTTGACCTTCACACGTGGTCACGTGGTTTTGATCACCAAGTAATTACTCGGTACTCGTCGACAGTTCAGTTCGATGATATTGACACTGTCGCTGTATAGTGTTTGTCCGCGAGAAGGTCACTGACACTTGGTGTCTCGAGAATGCCATCTTCCTTTTGGTCTTCTCTCGGGATAGATATCTCCAAACGACGGAAGGTGGGCTACAAACTGTGTGAAGATCAACATCTTGTTAGCTATCTCCTGTTTGGGTGACACGAAATAAGGATTGTAGAGAATCGTAATAAGGCCGGACGGGACGGGAATGTTAATAACGTCTTTTTAGAGTATTTAGATGAAGGCTTAAGCGAATCCTTAGAAAATTGTAGGAAGATTTAAATTAAGATATTCATGAAGTTTGGTACAAACTTGATACGGTCAGGATATCAAAATTAGAGTACCAAAATTACGTTCAAATAATTAGATTAAATGGGGCGGGGGGATCTACATTTTTAAACAAAATATAAACTAAGCGGTTCATGTATAGGGAAATCCAAATAATCATTTGGGAGAATCTAAACGAAGGCTTGACGAGCTAGGGCTTAGGTTTTCGGGATATGTAAATAAATGGTTATGTGGAATTATAAATAATCTTAGCAGACGTTTCAGAATAAAGTTGTAAGAAATTGTATTACTTTGTAATCTTGGGCTAGGATATTATATTCGCAAATGTATTTAGTAAATAAATATAAATGGGGATGATTTGTAATTCTGTAAGATAAATATACTGTATTGGTAACTAAAAACAATAACTCGCGTGAGTGTAGTGCGGGTATTATTTAATTATGTTAAATAGTTATTTACAGTGAGTCAGTCAAGAGCCTCAAACTTGAAGCAGCTTCCGAACTATACGAAATGGCTTCGCATAAGATATGACATCAAAGCTTAATATTGAAAAGTTAAATTTAATTAGTGTCATCATTATTAATAAACATGTTTAATAATGTCAGTGAAGGGGTTTCAATGATATTTTTAATAACATCAGTTGACCCGCATAGACAGGTAGCTTCTTTAGGTGGCTGCCAGGTTAATGTTAACTGTAGCTAAGAGACTGATAAAACATAGCGGAGTGAATCGGTGGGTCAGTGCTTTGTTTATCCTTGTTGCTGGTATCATACGAGACCTTTGGCCGATGGACTGGCTAGAACTGATAGATGAAACACCCCACAGATAAAGACAATATAAGTATTCGACCTCATGAGTTCGAAATCTGAGGTTCAGCTTCCTAGCAAGTACGTTGCTGATCTCCTAAACATCAAAGGTTATTTTATACATACAGTAGTTTATTGATATTAATAGATGTCAGTACAACGGTTCGAGAAAATACAACAGACTACAAATGCACACACGCAATACAGTCCTGTCATTATATACTTTAAAAGGCCTATTATACTTTTTTGATAGATTACCTTTTATGAACCAATAAGCATTTAAAAAACACATTTTACCCATAAATTTCATATTTATGTAATGTATCCAATCGTTGTGGTTTATTTCCTTTATGTATAGTGCATTTTATCCTTTTATTGCAAATTAGCTTTTGAATATGTCGTATATGCCTTTGCCAGTGCGTATTACATGCCCCTGATCTAAGTATTTAATGGTATGTATAGTTTTATCTGATACGTTTTAATACTTTTTTAGTAAATTAGGATGGCAGCGCTGACAATGGTATGTACGTAATATACAAATGTATTATGATGGCTGTCGTTTATTAATGTCATATATGTGCTATTCGTCCAAATAAGGCTATGGATTGATAATCTGTTTGTCTTAATGAGAAGCTCATCAACAATATAAAACCAGGTAATACTGGTGCCAAATCTAATCGAATAACTAAGTCACTCACTGATTCACTTGTTCACTCACTGACTCGTCCATCTTCGCGATCCAATCAGCAACATCAGGAATAGTGATAGCAGCACCAGCTGGTGGTGCAGCAAGAACAATAATAGTGCTATATATAACCTTTATATGAATGGAAATTGCTGTAATTTGCTTCATACTGAAACCGTCAGAGAATAGGTGAGCGCTAGGCTATTACAATACATTTTACACGCAGCTATGCATTCATGCATGCATGCACCCACATAAATAAACAAACAAATATACTCGGATAATTATAAATAAAACAATTGATAGAGGCTATTAAAAGTACGAAGGAGAAATAGGGCCACGCAGAAAACATACTAAACACGAGATCTTGTAATAATTTCACGAGATCATGTAATAGTTTCACGAGATCCGTAAGTTATGCTGCCACCAACCATGTCGCTACTTTATACACTAAGTACTACGATATCTCGTAATATAATCATTAGATCTCATGAAATAATTACGAGATCTCGTGAAATGTCTCGAGATCTCGTGTTTATTTTAATATGTGTGTAGTCCTATTCCTTTTTCGTATGAACGTTTTTCTTTCTACTGTCTATAGTTAAGTTACAAAACGATTTATATTCGATATAAATAAAAGAGAATGTGCGGGAATATGACACTTATTGGTACTATGATGTTTAATTATTTACATCGACCTAAGGCTCAAGAAGCCCTCAGCAGCAGCAAGCTTTAAAATCTTCTCGGAGTTCAGATTTTAAGCTTGTGATTTCATAAATGGTGTTGCTAACAACATTTAAAACATCGAGTATTGATAGCTGAGTTGTTTTTGCTATATAAACATAGTAAAAGAATATTATACTCATAGCGCTAATTAGGTATTTGATTCTTGGGAAATCTATTCACAAGCAGATTGCTAAAACACGATTCTGGTTATCAATATGCTAGTTAACAGCCGTACATTATTATATATTAATTTCTTACTTTTATTTGTTTAATATTTGCAAAATCTAGTTTTAATTCTGCAAAAGTAAGGATCAGTATAACAACATTAAAATTGAAAAATAATATTATTAAATTCTAAGATTGATGTCGGTAATAGCATATTATTAACACCTAGTATAATTTACCCCTTCCCTTGGCTAATATTGTCCTGGAACAAAACCGCTAGGAGTAGGGGGGGGGGGGCAATCTCATACCAGTATAATTCTGTCGTACAGCTATATGCCGCACATAAACCTAGAAATGGTGAAATATTAAAATCATTTGTATAGCTATGCTATTTATTGAATTGATACTGATTGTAAAGGATAATGGCCTGTAGTTTTAAAATTAATTAATTAGTTAGTAGAGCATTAGCTATGGTGTTTATGTCTCACATTAAGGTCATGTAATGCTTATTAGCAACTACAATTAGTTATATTAGCTATACTTCCTTTACACATGCTCTATATACATTTCGTACATATCCCAATATTGTTATTGATGAGAAGTAAGTGTTTAACAACAATGTCTATGTTAAATTAATTAGTAAATCGCTTGTTTTCTTTTATGGAAATAATAATAATTACACATTTCTATAACTTCAATATCCTCGAAAAAAATTGAGCTCAGTGGCCCCTAGTATAGGGGGGGGGTTAGAAAACTCATAGTGAAGGTGGGCGCCCCCGTGGTCTAGAGGTAGCGTGTTGGATCACAGATCACTACCACCCGTGTTCGAATCCCGGCGTGGGTTGTTTCATCTTTGACTTTGCTTTATCACCTTTGTAGGTCACTGGGCCCATCTATCCTACCACGTGCACAAAAGTGGCCATAAAATAATAATCATCATCACCATCATAGTGAAGGTACAGCTTAGGAGAGATAAGCAAGTCTCAAAAGGTGAGTTTTCAAATGGTGACGGAAAGAAACTATGATGTTTGATGACATAAAATATTCAGGGAGTTAATTCTAAAGAGTAGAAACAACAACCGAAAAAGCATGTTCTAAACACACTGAAGTGTTAGAATATCTTTAGATGCGATGTTATAAAGAAGAGTTGCAATAATTAAGCCTACTAGTAATGAAGGGGACTAAAAGATAAATTTAGCGATGAATACGACAGGAATATGATAGAACCAGCAGCGACATTTCGGAGAAATAAGTTTTCTGAAATTGAAAAAGCTCACAAATGTAACACCAAGATTAAGCACATTGTCTGATGGTGTGATGCTACGATTAAGGATGTTCCTAGGGAAGAAAGGAGTAAGTTTTCTGCGTTGTCTTGATGTACCATTAATAAAGAAATCTGTTTTATTCGCATTGAGCCTAAGTCTATTGTTTATCATCCAGCCAGAGATATCGCTGAGACAGTCACCTAGTTGTATAAGAGAAATATCTGAGTCTGTTGTAGATAAAGATATGTATATTTGGGTGTCATCTAATGTGTGGCTGTTGTTGTTTATTTCGTTATTTATCATCTGGTTATATAATTTAGTTGCCAGCCAGCTATTAAACATGGCAGAAGTATTTTAAACCTTAGAGTGTAATAAAATATGAATATCGTAATGACCGTGGTACAACCTTGTTTCGGTATAATATTGACAGGAGGCATTTAAGGGGATAATATGTTATACCGTTGCAGCGGCAAGCCAATATTAAGAAATTGTAGGATGGGGTCGTTACGCAATCCAGCAGATTAATTACTTCGTACTCGATTGTTTGTTTCACTATAAAACGTACGTCTGACCGAGTTTGATTGATTTACTGGTTATTATCAAAATAATGCTTTATTCAATACATTTTTTGGTTAATGTAACATGTTAAAACTTTATCTGTACCATTTGCTGTCTTTTTCTATCTTATTAAAGCGATCTGGCACGGACATTAAATAGGATAGATCACTTACGCGATAGCCTTTTACATGTAGCACCTCACACCAAATAAGTGGTACTTGATTAACAAACACATTTAACAAACACAGAGCAAATTTAAACGTAGATTATGTATAGTAATACCTAAAATAATCTATATATGGTTTGATTAGTGAGTTAGAATCCCGATATATTCTTCCCTCTAGGTTGTATCACAATTCCAAATATTACGGTAATTTTCTATAAGTATAGGTAATCCTGTAATATTTATATCAATAAATATGATAGTTTCTACAGATAATATGGAAATGACAATAAGCCCAATCCGACCATTATGTCTGTATTACAAGAGTATGAAGGTATGTATTGTGATCAGACATGGGGCAGATACATTTCAAATGTATCTAGATAAGCTACAGTTACATTGAAATGTGCTCAGATACAGTTACTTATCCAGATATATGATTCATGAATATATTTAGATAAGTTACAGTTGCATTCCAAATATATCTAGATACATTTACAGTTACATTTTCTGTATGATGTATGTTGTAATTGGGTATATATGTGTGTGTGCAAAAACTGACAAGACTAGTCATAGTGATGGTTTATCTGATATAATAACACATCATACAAAAACTATTTGCGTTTCTATGGGCTATTAGTGTCATGACATGATCTGCCTGGTCGCTTCAATGTGGCATTCATGATTAGAATAAGTTATTAATGTTGATCATATTTCCCAATTCACAATTGCCATCTAAAACATGAAAGATACATTTAGGGTTTTATAAATGATTTGGCCGGAACACATCAAACAAACCCCATTTATGTTAATTGGTAATTAGTATCATGACATGATCTACCTGATGGCTTCAATATGGCTTTCATGATTAGCATAAGTTATTCATGTTGATAATAGTTCCCAGTTCACAATTGCAATTTAAAACATGAAAGATACAATCAAAGATAAGACAATTATCATAGCTCTCTTAATGATTTGTATTAAAGGCCACTCAATTAATTATCAGGGTGTATGTTAAAATTATATAATATTAATTAGTGTTAATAAATACTTTTTCTGTGGAAATAATCATGTACTTAAACTGTATCTGAAATGTATCTGAAATTCAAATACTTTTACAATGTATCTAGGTAAGTTAAAGTTACATTTGCGTATTTCATAATTGTAACGGATAGCATTCCAAAAATCTAATATTGCTATATTTTGTGATCGCATACAAGTGACAAATGATATGAAAACGCGCGTAATGCTGCAGTGCATATGGCATATTTCTGAATTTCGTTTCTTCGGTTAAATGTTTGAAATATCACTTAACCCTAGGCCAAATGGGACCTTATAAAATACAAGATTAATACAACCGTGCAGAAACTTGAACATATTCTGGCAGACTACTTTGCAGAACCCAAATCTATTACACATTATTGCGAATTCAGCGATCAGTTAAAGATGGTATCCGGTGATCTGCTAGTTGTTATTGAACTGCATCCTGAACATACCAAGGCATTACTCAAAGAAATAAACCAAAAGAAGGATTTAAATATGCCAAGCTTGTCATTTCGAATGTAACTGGGACCACCTCGGGTAAATTAACAACATCTAGTCTTAATCATCATAACCAAGAGGCATCAATATATCTGATGAACAATTCTCTAGATTATCGCCCAATTCTGTTGGGTTGCGATTGCTTAAATGGTTTTAAAATGAACTGCTATAATATCATTAATACAATACAGTGAAGAACATTTTGAATAGCTATCTGGACTTATTCCAATGTACTGAATTCCTATTAGAAAGTGATGTCACATCTATATGTACCATTGAATACAACGTCAAACCTAAATGTTTTAAACTACACGGTGTCATCCATAGTTGTAAGGATAGCGTTAGGAAAATAGTTCAGTGTGTGAGATCTTTTTATGATATAACTCATTTATTATAATGACTAAATCATTTTAGCATCTCCAAGGCAGTTTCAATTTGTCGTCGTGACATTGACGACATATTGAGTGGTGTTCATGCAATGTTTTACTATCTTCATGATACGCTGGAAAGAAGGGAAGACTATCCAGACAACTATACAATTTTGATGGTTTCCCTCTTCTGTCAGATGCATATATGTGTCTAAAGAATGATAAATGGGATTTCGAGGCAGATAAACTGTCATATCTGTATCACAGAAATGGACAACGTTCTTTTATCTTCATGCAATTATCATGCAGGAAATTAACATTAAGACGTATACCCATGCTAACTGTCTACTCTATAGCTGATTTGAGTGAACTGGATTGTGGAGAGATAATGGCATTGCACAGCCAATCGCACACACTATTTTCGTTGGCTTAAAGTTGAACTATCTATGGCTTAACTGGTAATGTGCTGCGCAAATAATCATTACCATTTGTGTCAAAACCTCTGTCTAGCTTTGTTAGAAGGCTGTTTCATCTTTTATTAAATTTCGTTATCTTGGGGAGTCGTTAAGACATTTTATTGGCTTACTATAATTTTGACCGCTCTGCTATTTCTAAATATGGTATCGAAACTACAGCCTCTAGGTATATAATCGCCTGTAAAAATACATTCAAGTATATGTCTTAGTATAAATAGGGCCTTTGGTGGTGTTTGAGACACACCATAGCGTTATGATGACATAACGTTGTATGGTGAAACCGGTGTTTTACTGTCGCAATACCTCCCCAGATGGCTTAAAAGTTAAGTGGTCAATCAGAGATGGAGAAGATCTTTGCTCGAAACCAGATGCATCCTGCTGAGCTATAGAAAGGTCATTTTCTAATGCAATCACAATTGAGTACGTTTTGAAGATGAAATCTGAGTATCTAAATAGATAGATGCCACAGCCGCATTTGGTATCTGAAGTCTGGGTTTTTGCATGAATCAAGTACTAACAAGTAACCCCAGCATACAGAAACCGCTGTCATAATTATATATTTTTTAAATTTTGCTTTAATTCACGTTTTTGAATTGGACAATCACACATGCACACACACACACACACACTATATATACACACATATATATATATATATATATATACTCACATGCACACACACCTACAAGTTAATAATCAGAAAATATCACTCGTAAATGTCGCTATATATACACATATCAGTGATTACAATTGGTGGAATTCGATTATTCAGACTATATATTTATAATTGCTAATTATATCATATTCTGCGCTTTCAATAGACCACCTTGAGTACATCAACATTTGGTTACATCAACTTTGATGTTTACAATACAACAAGTTGAGCACTATAATATTTGAGTACATTATATTAAATGTTTACAAAAGAGTAGTAGGACAGAAGCTTTTCTTACGAATCTAATATAATCTTATCTGACTCATTTTCTGACATAAAATGTTTATGTTCTAAAACAAGCAGTTCTAAACCTGCTAAGCCATTTTCCATTATAGACGAGGTCGGCATTTTGAGATATAGAACATGTTTCAGCTGACACAATCTAATCTCGGCCTCACCACTTTAAGAAAAGAGGGATAATATTTCATCCGTTAGTAACATGGCATTCCCGAATTAGTGTTGGTACTTCAAAACGACGGACCATAAACAAAGTTAAATATACTATAAATGTCTTTTATGAATTCATGAATACTTCATTTGAATTACCTAACATGGCACCGTTTGGCTATACTGCGGATAAACTGGAATGCAGTTACCATCGGAGTATCTGGAGAGCAGTTCTTTATTGAACAAATGCCATTCTAATTAAACCTCATGCATATCTGTAACAAACTCTGAGATCTTGAAAAATGTCTTTTATTGTAGAAAGTTCACATAGTTTTATTTATAATGGATAAATATGTTGCTGAAAAAAGGAAATAGTGAGGGTGGATTGAGTGTCAAACTTCTACAACAACAAAAACCAGTTACTATGACAGATAGCAATTTCATGTAATTCCCAGGTATATGATCATTCGAAGAACTCGTCAATTTGAATAACTATAGAAGAACTAATAAGATATTTCACCCAGCAGAAGAGACCGAGCTAAAAAGCTCGGTTCCGTTATAAAGAGGGTTAAGTAAGCTTCTCCCAGTGGCTCATCAAATCAGAGAAGATATTATATTTATTTCAACACAAGAAATTATGTCAGATGTCAAAAGGCCATTGGCCAATTCGTACGTTATTAGCTCAGATCGTGAGTGTGTGCGTCCCAAAGTACTTACTAAAAAAACTGGTCTATCTCGTACTGGTGTAAAGGAATGTCTATTTTGTTTACATAATATGAGGTTTTGGACCATGTTAAACATGTCATCTGACATAATTTCTTGTGTTGAAATAAATATAATATCTAGTAATATTGGGCGTTGGTGAAATTCGGCCTGTTGTAAGATATTGGGTAAGTAAATGCCAGATACAAGCCACGTGTCTGACCTGCAAAACCCATCCACATACGCAGACATATCATTTCCGAGGAAGCGCATAATCGTTTGAATAATGTTCCACTGGTTGGTATGAATCTGAACACTTCGACTACCAGGGGAGTATTCTGATTCTATCAAATCATGTACAATATTTCATCAGCACAACAATAAAAATAAATAATAATAATAAGTTTTGTCGTCATCGACATCATCATCATCTTCCAAGTACTGATTAATGATTGATACAGACTGTAAAATTAAAGCTTGATCTAGGTTCAAGTAAAAGACGCCAAATCTAAACCTCATCCTCCAGAGGGTTGGCTTCTTAACGTATACGCATGTATATATATATATATATATATATATATATATATGCTTGTGCATGTTTGTGTGTTTGGGACCGCATCGATGTTAATATGAAATCAAACATATAATAAAAAAGTATCTTTACTATCTGATGACTAAGATATCTAACACAAATGTTTTCACCTATATGTTACATATCACAATGGGATAATTGACAGTATTCAAGTAATGTTGTCTAAAACGATAGTATATACAAGATTGTTTTTAACTATTTTACTGACGGGTGCCTCGGTGGTTTAGCGGTAGCGTGTTTGACCACAGATCACCACCCACCTTTTGTTCGAATCTCGACTTGGGCATATCTGAAGGTCGTTTCATCTTTGACTTCGCTTCATTACCTTAGGAGGTCGCTCGGCCCATTCAGCCTAGCCTTTGTGCACAAAAGTGGCCATAAAACACCAATTATGATTATCATCCATTGTACTGGCATTTTCGAACCCATCTGTGTGTGTGTGTGTGTCTGTGTGTGTGTGTGTGTGTGTGTGTGTACATTTGGTAGTTATTTTATTTGAATAAACACACATAGAGAAATAGCAGAATGGACTAACAATACTATGCTATTATTTATTTGTTAGAATACATGTCCAGATATATGTATAAGTCAACATATGTATAGACTATTTTATATTTAGTTTGAAGTATGTATAGTGTTATTTATGTATAGATCTTTAGAAGAATAGGTTTCAAAGCATGGTTAGAGGTTGATATACTACGCCAGTGTCACTATCTATATGTATCCTGAAACACACATTGCCCGTGCTAGACTTCAGACCTATTTCGATCCAGATTTCTTATTACACCAATTTAAGAAAGTTATGTCGTTATTACATCATGTTTTACTCATTGCTCATTCAGAATTTTGGTATACACTAACGATTTCTCTGATGAGGGAACATCTCCGTTTAAAGTTGAAACAGGTGCCCAATTAGAGAAGAATTGAATGCCTGTCCTGGACATGATATTTTACACCCAGTTCCTGACACATTCTGGGGAATAGGATCATCCGGGGAGAAAAGTAGGAATAGTTTTGGCCTGTTATTAAACCACCATCTTAAATATCACATAAGAAATAGCTATTGTAAGGGAAAAGGGAAAGGTAAGACAGGGAAAAGAACAGGAACTGCACCGGTGACATTGAATAATAGGTTTTCGGTGTAAAATCTATTCTCCCTCGGGTCAAAATGTAATTAGAAGCCACCACCAGAACCTACGACAATACGGACACCATGAAAACCAATATCATCGTGTGTATTTTCGGGAATTACTGAAACTACAACTGAAAGTACAACAAGTGACAAGGTCGATCCGTAAGACTCTCAATCTGACGGAGATACATTCAACCCGGCTTCGTTGAAGCGTGAATCACCTGTTCCAAGTTTTCCAACAGAGGATGAAGATATATCCAGAACGGTTAAGTCGGCTACACAGAAACAAAGAGTGGAGAATGGATTAAAAAGTGCTACTCGACCATGTTGCTCACCCACAAAAATCTGTTCTGTCAACAAACAATTTGGACTTGGCCAAAAACCACCAAGATTCAATCAATCGTTCTGTGGCTCATTGTGAGTGGGTTACGGTCATAGCCAAGCTGGGTATTCTGTGGAGAGAAGACACCCGGTTATTTTTTTAACTAAGGTCCTCAGCAGGTCAAACTTACACCTGTTATTACATAAGTAATAATATTTTAAATCTTTGAAGTCGCGTTTTGACATTAGAAACAAACTTACTAAGTAATGGCCTCGCATTCGTTCAATGTCGAAGGTTTATAAAGCACATATTTTGAAAGCAATTGATTTCCGTAGGGAAACTAAAAATAAAATATTACTTTCGTTATGACCGTGACAATTTTGGTAAACCACAGACACATTTTACATTTAAGACAAACTGGGTTCCACCAGACAAAACAACTGATCTGATAATATATAAATAATTTTACAAAGGAAATAGAGGAACAAAATGTCCTACGGGAGAAAACCAAATTCAACAATTAAAGATTATTAACGCTAAATTCCTTTCACCTCCCCAGGAGCCCCCCTAAAATTGACAAAGAGACTAGTTGTTGGACAATACCAAACGAACTGCCCCTAAGAAGACCAAAAATTAATCTAAAGTCGTATCATCTTTCATAGATAACCACTTAAATGTTTGGCTATGGATTGTCCTTCTTATATAAAACCAAAAAAGGGGGTTTTGTGGAAAAATATTATTCTTAACTTTGCGTGATAATTACCTGTTTATAACATTAGATGTTGAAAGTATCTACTAATATAGATCACGGTAAGGGGTTACAAATGGTCATGGACGTAATTGGAAATTATACCATTCAAACTCAAGTTATAGAACTTTCAGAATTATCTTTGAAAAGTAATGACTTTTTTAAAATGATGAACGGATTATCTAAAACGTAGGCGCTTCTATGGGTAGGGATTGGGTACCACACTACGCCGATATTTACATGGCAACATTTGTTAAGGATGGCTTATTTAAATGTCCATTAAAATCTCCCACCTTCCTGCATTTGGATAATGTTTTCATATGGCCACATGACACAAGTAGACGTTTCCAGAGTTTCTAAATAGTTTTAATACACATGAACCACCCATTAAATTTAAATCTTCTATCGGTAGTCAAAGACCCTAAGCACAAAAATAACTTGCTGACTAAGGTATTTTTTAATCCAACTGATATTTATCAGATGTTACGCAAACATTATTTCTATCCCAAACATACCTTTAAAGGTTGATTAATATCGTAAATTATGTAATCTTTTAGAATATGTTCCAGCGAAAATGGTTTTGATAAGGCATGGGGTATTCTTTTTCCAGCTTTGTGTAAAAGAAATTACTCTAAAAAATCGTTGCGTGGTATTAAAGGCAAAACTGTTTCAAATAAAATAATGTCAATCAAATACCGCTATTTCTACTACCAGCTGGCGGGATTCAAAACATCTAATGCCATCTACCAAGTGATTGCCCAAATATTACGGGCACTCTCACCCCCAAATCATTCGGCATAATGGGAGATATAGACTGTTCTTCTTCAAACGTTATTTTTGCTGGTCAGAGCTACTTCTATAATAACATATATTTAGGTGAAACTAGTTCATCTCTTCGCATAAGATCTAATAACCACCGATTTCCAATTGAAGTAAAACATCTACGTTCTTCTTTATTTAGGCATTTACAAGTGCATGCAGAGGACTCCTGATTGCAATCGCCCATCTCTGGGTGATTATATGTTATTATCGATTGAACAGATGCACACCACAGGTTCTGATTGGCAGAACCGAATTAATAGATTTAAACGAGAAACCTTCCGGATCGATATGATCATTAGAACGAAAAGAGTTAAACAAAAAACGTTCGGAAGATATATTACCATCGGCCTAAAAGAGTGACACTGTAATTATAGTAATGCCGTTTCATAGAACAGGCAATATGCTTTCAAGAATAATACCATTTTAAAATATTTATACTAAAAGAGTTATTTAGAACACTATTAATATAGTATCATCACTGCTTACACTAAACATAAAAGTCTTACGGGTCATTTAGTGTCAAGTAAGTTGAAATAAATAACTTTAAATAAATAGAATGTCTCCTGAAGCTCTGAAACTGTTTCTCTAAATCACAATTGTCACATGGGAAGCTAAGACAAATTACTGGAAATATATTTTAAGTATATTTTCTTATTATTTAATGGACTTGCAATGAGCAAGTCTGGCACTTTCGCAGCTGTATAACTATATTAATTATATTTAGTTGTCATTGGGATGATTTCTAAACACTGGGTTACGTAATTTCCCAAGTAGAACAAAGAGATCAAATATCACGCTTTTGTTCAAAATATTTAAAGGTTTAAATGCGTCGCTTCCTAGTGACAATTATGTATATAAATCTGGAGCAATATTGTAACGTTAGACATTCTATGCAACCCAATAAAGACTTAAATAAGCCGAAACCCGTCGTTGCTATTCGGTTAAGTCTTGTTGTATCCCGGCTACGAGTATTGATCCGAATTTATTGTGATTTATGTTTATATTATTCAATTATACTTTACTTTTATCTTTTAGGCTTAATTTCTTATTGAACGAATTCTTGTCTCTAGTGTATCGAACAGAGCCTGGTTTTGTATCAACAATAGTGACTTATTTATATTTAGATGATCTTCTTCTGGATTCTTCTGGGTTATAATATGTGTTTGTTTGTTTTTGTGTTAGCAAAATATTCCGAGAAAAGAGTTTTAAACATCGGTAATTATGATATTGTTTGGGACTATGATTTGAATTATGATGCTTACTTATTAAAATAATTTTTGTATTATTCTAAACCGTTAATTATATAGGCTGAAAGCTAAAGTAGTCATCTGTAGGAGAAAATGGCGCAAAGCTTTTAACCTTGTATAAAACACAAAACGTGTAATAGCTAGTGTCTTAAGCAGATATTCTCAGAAGTAATGATCTATTAATGGCTTTATATTATTATTATTATATGTGCCGAATATCATTTAAAATTATTAATAATGAATGTATAATATGTTAGTAATAATATCTTCAAATTATATTGCATCCTCACATATACACTTAGTAGTCTTTACATTATTATTTGAGAAATAACCCATTTATATTACTAAACAGTTGAGTATCAGGCATTCAAATTAACATCGCTGATTCCTTACAATGAATATTAATAATTATAATTTAACGAATTGACAAAATTCACGATATCCTGATTCATCGTAAGATGACAAATATTTCACAATTTTGCTAACAACTTATAGGTCAATAAATGGCAGTGAATATCTTCATGGGTAGTTGTTCAATAGAATGGTATCCTTAATTCTCGGATCATTCCAATAGATAGTAACTACAAGTATTTGTGCATCAGTTCCTGTCAAATGGAGATTAGCTTTCGGTCTCATGGCAACGGAATATTCAGCTATCAGGTAGGTTATGCTAATTGAACTGGTATATATTAGGTGTTGCATTATATAGATTTATTTTCTATTAGAATTAAACTGACTAAGATTTATTTATTTTCTATTTCTGTTATTATCTTTTTAATCGAACACTTGCCGCCTTATGTTATCGCCACATTTCGGTGATTACACTAAAGACCTCAGTATGCTGAGCTGCCTAATACCAACTTAAGAACGTCCACTGTACAAAAAAGATATTTGTGCGAAAAGAAACACTTTTTGTGTAGTATATCTTTATGTGGCATATCTTTATGTAGCATATCTAATTATGACCTCAATCATCTCCAGCGGATTCAGAATACTGCAGCTCGCATAGTGACAAAAACTCGGGACCTTTCTTAATAGCAAAGTGTGCTTTTTCTCATAGTCATTAATATATATCGTGCGGACACCAATATACTATATCCTTGTTTAACAAAGAAAGTAGTGTTCACTTTTATTTGTGATGCTTGTAAATACAGGGTTACGTTTTCTAAACTTTAGCATGATTATATTTTTGTCGTTCGTCTCTTCACGTGACAACATTTGATTAACACAATATTTTCTAACGGCCTATTATTGGGAACTTACAGGTATCCAAACTCTTCAAATATGTAGGGTTCGAACGCATACTGGAATTCCTGTAATAGACCTTATTTTAATACCACTCCTGGAAGGTCCTGGAATAGTCCTTGTTTTTCAAAACACCATTGGAAAAACCCTTGAAAAAGGAATTCACCCTAAACATTTTGAAAATTCCGGCTTATCAAGCTGGGAGCTTAGATCAAACAGGTAGCATGCATAGCTGTCAAAAGCAAGTGATTATACGGCGAAGTATTCTCAACATGATGTCGCTTGTTATCTGATTTTGTTTGCTGAGTGACGTTTTGTATGCAAAATAACGAGATAGCGTTGGCAGCCCTGAAAGAGGTTGTAAGAGGTGCGGTCAGGAAATACCGGCTGTTACTTGCAGTATTCCTCTGTTACGTCTGCTTATATTTATTTTATCAATACCATCATGATAATGCACATACAATCAAATCTGCATAATATGACAATATTTAGGAGACAATGAGGTGATGCAAGGTCACATAGTGGTGTTTTTTTGGTATGGTCATTAGTCTTGAGTAAAAATGAAATGGCGTGAGATGTGCTGCCATCTACTATATTAAATTACTATCTCCTTAATTAACATCACCTCATGTTACAGGATACTACAGAAATGAGGATTGTTAAAACTATTCACAAGAAGGACACACGTGCGTCTGTACGCGCGCGCACACACACATACACACATACATACACAGTTAGCAGACTTAAAAATATAACTTGATGAAAAAGGTCAATCGTTAAAAGATTAATTAATGTATATATATATATATATATATATATAGTAAATTTTGTTTGACTTTATTAAAACGAATATACTTTCCATTGAGCATATTTTTAAAAAGCAAACATTATTAAGTTTAGTATTCATGGTTTCTGGTGTAATAAGATTTGTGATGCACATACATTCTACTGGATCATTGATGTAAAATGAGATCCTAGAGATTTGTGGATCTCTGCATATATTTATTGTCTTACATTGACATATAAAAATGTCATCGAGTATCTGTTCCATTAACCAAATGTCAAAATACTCCTCGCGTCTTTAAAAGTTTTCGGGTTGTGGCTTCAAATCAGACTTATGGCTGTGTTTATGGGATGTATTTCCTTTCGCAGATACCCCACGGCCATATGTCCCGGGTGTGACCGGCGGCGAGGTTATGCAACTCAACTCAACCTTAAATACAGACCTTATATGATTATGATGACCTAGTCACGGCAACCTATGGCCCATGGCAGCATTATGTCCGCCCGTGACATTATTCTGAAGTTAGTATTTGTGGATTTTAGAGCATTTGTAAAGTATCAACATTCCAAAACAAACATATGACTACTAACCCCTGTTAACTGTCCTTTGCTGCGGAGAAAGCAAGTATAGTCTAATGGTCCTTGTAGCGATCGACAATGCTCGGCAAATAGGCAGACCATTCAGGAGCTGGCTAGCTTTTTAAGCTCTCTTTCAGCCATCGGCAGCAGAGATTTAGTGTCTTATTCTATCAAAGTCCTCATTGGATGTCATGCTGATATAATACTAGATACAAACCAAATACTGTTTTCTGTCAGACCCAGCATGGTTATCAGATTTGGCATTCTTGGTAGACATTTCAAAACATATGAATGTGTTGCACATAAACCAATGAATTACGTACATTTTCCAACGTTGTCAGCAAGTCAACCTAATGAAGCGAGTACGTATGTTGCTTTTGTTGGGCAGCTGCGAGAAAAATTCAAAACTCAATTTGCTGATCTGCGCGCCAACATCCAGGGTTTTGCATTATTTGCAACTCCGTTCACAGTAACCGTACACAGTGCCGCCGATAATCAAGTTTTACCAACAATATGTTCCAGCCGACTAATTCCCCGGACTAATGAATCACACTCGAATGATAATTGCACTATTTGGAAGAACGTACCAAAGTTATTTTTGAAAAGAGGAAGACTCGTAGTAAACTCACTGATGCACATTTGGGGGGGGGGGTACTCTGAGGCTTAATTGCGAGTACATATTTACAGCTTGATATTCAGGGGTTGGCGAAGCAAGCCCAGCACCAGACGGCTGATTGAATTGACAATAAAATTAAAATTTACATATAATTAATTAATTCACGTTTTTATTGTATTAATAATATATAATCATTAACATTCATGAAGTTATTATATGTGAGGAATATAGGTCATGGTAGACACACAATGTAATATGTAGCTTCTTGCGTTTGAAAATACATGTTGTACACTGGCTTAATCCAAATTGCACACGACTACCCATACAGGTCTAAACAATTTCATATACTGGTGATGCCCCCGAAACCCCTTCATTTTGAAAGACTGTTTTTAAAGACCGTTTTATGCCTCATCCTACCCGCCGACCAGGTCCAGTTTTACGATTTGGCCCAACGCTCAAAAGGGTTGCTTACCCCTGACCTGGTTGGTCAAAATGTCAGTTTTTATGTAAAATATACCACAATTAAGATATACTTTAATTGGTAAAATACAACATATTACTTATTCAATCGATGCCTGTTATTGTTCTCTGTGTGTGTGTGTGCGTGTGCGTGTGTGTGCGTTAATATCTATTGAAATACCTGATGAAAAGATGAAAAAGAGTCGAATAAGTAGAACTAATTTCTATATCATATATTGATCGATATAATCAATTAGCCTTTTAGTATCCAAGCAGCACTCATCACATCATCGTATACACATTCGATCCAATTTTAGGAACAAAGCCTAGATCAACATTTCACAATAATCAAGATCATTATCGCGAGACGGGTAATTGAAATCGTTCGTCATTTCTTTCTGTGATTTAAACCAGATAGGACCCGAATCATCCACAACATATTTAAGGTAGATCACCATGTGTACAGGAAATGGGACATATATTTATGTCGCCGTTTGGTGGACCTTTATATGTCTCAACAAAGCTGGTAGGTAATTTAGGAAGATGTTTATTTTTAAGTTCACAATACATGGAGTACAATTTGTTTCAGAAGCTAAACAACAAATTTATGTCATTACAAAATGCTAATATCATTTACTGAAGAACCTTTATTGTTAGCTGGAATTGAGGTAGTTGTCTTAAGTGATTAGGAATACATCTATCACAAAAGAACCAGCATTGCATAATGGATGCTAACAAGTAGATATAATTCAAAAGATGTGGCGATGAATTTTGGCAAAATCTAATATTGAACTTGTTATATCATCTGCAGTTATGTTAGAGTTTCATGGACTTCAACCAGATAGCATGACGAAATTAGAAGATAACTCTATCTCGACTTGTTCTCGGTTTGTGGCAGATGGACATCAGTATACACAAATATTTCAGCAAACTACCTGTACAACTGATAGAATGAGTGTTACTTTGGTAGGTCAAGATATGAAATGTGTTGATAATATGTACGTCGTGGGTCTGACTGGATCTGACGTGGGAAAGGCAAATAACAAATGGAAGACGTGTAGACCAAGATGGCAAACTACCACTGATGATAATCTTGATTGGTGTATTTATGACTGTATCTGTACTGGTGATTGTGAACAAGTGATGGCATTAAGATGGCCTAAGAAACTAGCAGACAGTTCTTGGACATTATGTGACATATCTTATCACTGTAACGGTAGGAGCTCATATTTGTTCCTCTATTCGCACTACATTTGCCCCGTCTTAATCTATTGTCAAAATACGTTCATAATATTACAATACGTCACTTCGTATATATAATGTCAGATTATGCGTGTTTAACGTTGTTTGTGAGTTAGAACAAATTCGTAGTAGCAAACATATCCACAAAACTGTCCTTCTTTCAGCTCATTCGCTTATTTAGGTGGTTTTTTTTCCTGCCCATCTCTACTCCACTTCTATTTCTTTCTTGGTATTTTCATTTCTCATCAAACTTGTTATGTAATAATGTATGCATAATTGTTGCAATCAATGAATAATTTATTTTGTGCGTAAAATTCGAAATCACAGATTAAAATGTGATTAGTTTTCTTTGTTAGATTTCCGGTATATTTTTCTTAATAATTGTCAAAGTATCAAGTATTGATTCTGACCTCGGATATGGGCATAAATGTCGGTCTGGGTCAATACACACAGACACACACACACACACATGTATGTATGTATGTATATATTTGTGTGCGTGTGCGTGTGTGTGTGTGGATATATGGAGTGCACATGGGCATTTCCATGTGTCGGTGGGTGGGTCGGTGTGAAAGGGGGAGATATGGTTACTGCGAGTGTATCCCTGTTGATAATGGTCTCTTAATAAGTTTGCCTATGCCAATAAAGATTCATAGACAAATATGCTTTTCACAACTATACTCTTTAAGGATATTGCAGCGATCAGAGCATTTGCTATATATACGGCAAAGGAAGTTGGGATGACGGCGTTGCATTTTGTCGAGGTCTACATCCCAGTGCTAGGATGATTGAGGAGAATTCTGACGAAGAAAGTAAAAAACACATAGCAGAAGCAGGTAACTTTAAATGCATACATTTTGATAACGCTATAACTAATAATCAATAATAGTAGACGTAGCGATTATGATCAACACCGCTATTTTATTATTGTCTTACCAAAGAGTTACAAACATTATATTTTCAAGTACTGGCTATAATATAACCGAGTGCATTCGAACTAATAAATTTGTTCAACTCTTCCGATTCAATTAGTTGATAGTTCTTGCTAACTGTCTTTGGGGCTAATACGAAACATATGGTATACTTTCAGTTAAAGCAGGTCATTCAACATATTGGATTGGTGCTAGGCGCCCATCAGCTGGGAGTCGATATGAATTCTACTGGAATTCTTCAGGAAACGGTTTGTTATATACAAGATGGCGCGATGGTCAACCATATAAAGGTGAAGCTGGAGCTGATTGCGTATTTGCATATGGGAAAGGTAACTGGAGATGGGATGATAATGCATGCTCAATGTCTGTGATGTATATGTGTAAGGTACAAGTTAACGAATGAATCTGTTCCCAGAACAGTGTTAGAGTATTATTTATCATCTTGTACTAGGTAAGATGGTTTGTTAGTTGGCACTAAACGTAATAAATTACCTTATTTTGTATATTTAGGAACATGTATTAGTTTGATATGTAAATTAGATCAATTGATGTGCTACTTATTTGAGATTCCTCTCTTATGAGAATTTGCCGTTATTTTAAGATCTAAACTGTAATCTAATATAATAAAAGCAATGTCACTGTACATACACCGCTCTACCGAAAGTTCACAACGACATATCACTAGATACCGATACTAGATAGGTGATAGCACTAACACTATTAGATTTATCTGCACCCTTTGACAGCATTGACTATTTTGTGTTTTTATATCACCTCTCCGATTGGCACGCACTCACTTGGATCCGCTCATTCTTAACAAAAAGGTCACAATTAATAAAAAATAATAAAATAAATTTTACTGTGTTCCTCTTGGCTCTGTTCTTTGACCGCTGCTAGTTATTCTGTATTCCACACCACTAGGTTATCCTATTCACAACTATAAATTAAACCATTACTTATATGTAGATGACACCCAACTATACATATCCTTATCTAAAGCAAACACAGACCTACGTCTTACACAACTTGGTGTCTGTCTCGGTGATATCTCTGGTTGGATGACAAACTATAGACTTTGGCTCAATGCAGACAAAATAAATTTCATTATTTAAGGTACATCCAGACAACGTAGAAAAGTTACTAGTTTCTTCTCTACGCCCATCCGTAATTAGAACATCATACCGTCACACACGATATGTAATCTAGGTGTTAGTTGTGATAGTGATTTTAATTTCAGAAAATATATATTTTTGGCAAGTGGCTACTGCTTCTTCCATAGTCGTGAGCTTCCCGTATTCTTCGCTATGTTTCTCCTGCAGTCGCCAAAACTATTGCTACAGTACTTACTACTAGTACGCTTGATTATTGCAACTATCTTCTTTACTGTGACACGGTATCCTCGGTTTTTGTATTCTGTGAAACTCATGACATCTCTTCACTGGCTTCCTGTTCAATTTCGCATCATTTCTCAAGCACCCAAGCCCAGAGTGCTCCGTTCGTCTGGTTTTCACTGGTTTCCTGTTCCGATGGTTAAAACTCACATTGGAATTCGTGCTTTTTCAGTTCATGTCCCTATTCTTTGGAATTCACTCCCCGAACATGTTACGTTATCAAATACCTTAGTTTCTTTCCGTCACCATTTGAAACCTCACCTTTACAGATTTGCTTATCCCTCCTACGTATTCTAAGTTTGCAATGCATCCGATCATATTTTTTCGATGAATTTTACGTCCTACCTTGATTATAAGATTGCCCAAACCCTGTACTAGGTGCATCACTGTGTGTGAACGAATGACTTTATTTTCTGAACTGTATACATATATATGTGCTGACATACTAAAGTAAAGATTCATGAACAGAAGTAAATTATAAATACAATACGTTTACAGGTCACAAATGTAGAACAGGGTCTACAAGGGTCTGTGCGGCTCCACTGGACGTAATTAAATCATATTAATGAACATGACATGCTGCTCCCCATAATATAATGCCATAAGTCAAGTATGGATATATGAGAGAGTAATAAAGTTTATTTAGGTGTCTTTTTGGCATGATATGTTTAACTTTATTAATTACAAAGAACGATGTTGATATTTTCTTTTTTCAATATATTAATATGTTCATCCCATTTTAATTTATCATCAATATGCAATCCCGAGAATTTGGCATATTTGGTTCTCTGAATGTTACTGTTAGATAGTTAAAGATCTATGTTGGTGTCTTGTTGCTTATGGTACGTGAATAACATGTAATTTGTTTTAGATATATTAAGTGAAAGTTTGTTGGCTATAAACCAATCGGTTAGATTTAGTAGTTCACTATTCATCGTTGTAAATAAGTAGGTTAAATTTGTAGAAGATAAATAAACTGATGTATCATCTGCAAATAATATTGACAATGAATAGCAATGGTCCAAGTACAGAACCCTGTGGAACACCACACTTAATGGTTTCAACATGGGAATTACTTCTCATATAATGAACAAATGTTTTCTATTATATAGGTAGCTGGAGAACCAATCTAAAGCCTGTCCGCTTATGCCATAATAATCTAACCTTTTCAGTAAATACTGTGATCAATCGTATAAAATGCTTTTGATAAATCTAAATATACAGCTAAAGTGGTTTCGTTTTCATCTAAAGCTTTACATGTATCAGTAATCAATTTTGTAACAGCGTCTATTGTGATATGTTTGTGTCTAAAACCAAACTGATTATCATAAAGTAACTCATGCAATTCTAAAAAGAAGTATAATTGTTTGTGTACTATTTTCTCAGGTCTTTTTCAGACAGCAGGCAGCAATGAGATTGGTCTATAATTAGAAAAAATTCTTGGCTTTGGAATTGTATATTGGTATTACTTTTGCAATTTTTAGTGAATCTGGGAAGATCCCAGTCTGTAAGGATTTATTGATAAGTATACTTAGAGGTATTACAACTTTTTCATTAATCAATTTTAGGAAATATGTACTTAAGTTATCATGGCCTGTGCTCTTTTGGGATTTCTGTGTGGATTTCTTATTCTGCTGTTATGCAGATGGTAGCTGGAAATATTTTGGGGTTTAGGTATTTCATTTGCATATTTTGGTCTTATATTGGTAAAGTAACTGCAAAAGTTAGCAGCTATTTCTTTGCAATTTGATGTTTTCCCCATTTATTGTGAATGCTTGAGGTATACTTGTTTTGTCATTAGTCTTACCTATAATGCTATTTATTGTTTTCCATGTATTTTTATATCATTTTTAAATTGATCAAATATTTGAAAATAGTGATTTTTCTTAGCGATATTTTTTAGTTTATTGTAAATATTTATGTATCTTATATAATTTTTGTATGTTTCATCAGCACGTATCTTTCGTATGCATTTGTGAAATAATTTTGTGCATGTTCGTGATGACGTAATAGCCCCCGGGTCATCCACGGGTCCCTTATGATACATTTATGTGGAATTTTAACCTGTTTCAATGGTGCATGCAAGTCAGTTATTGTATTTAATTTTTCTGTAAAATCCTTGAATGCCTCATTTGCATCCATATCATTTAGATGTCCCCAGTTCGCGTGTTCAATAGCAGAAGAGATACGCTGAACCGTTTCATATATAAATTTTCTATGTGCAAATGTGATTCTCGAGATTTTAGTTTAGTTCGTTTGTGTGAAAGTAATTAAAAAATGGAAATGGTCAGAAATATTTGTACCTATTATACCTGAGTATACTCTGGTATTATTGTTAGATTCCACAAGAATATTGTCAATTAAGATTGCACGGCTATGCGTGATTCGCGTAGGCTTGGTTATAGTTGGTATAAATGAATTTGTGAATACTGAATATAATACATTTGTTGTCGGAATATGCAGTTCAGTTTTGAGAAAGTCAAAATTCAAATCACTGTCAATAATAACATTTTGGCTATTAGAGAGGTTGGATAGAATCGTGTCACATCGCTCAAGTGATAAAGCAGAGTTGCCGTTTAGAATGCGATATATTTCACCAACTTATTAACCGTTTCAACAAATATAGATTCAAATTTATCTTCTTCAAAGATCATCACGCAGATTAAACTGTATAGAGTCTTTTATGTACAAACAAACTCCACCTCTTCGCATCTTTATTCGATCTTTATAAATAAAATTGTAACCTGACAAGTGTATTTCCATCATGCAGAAATGTTTCACATAAAATAATAAAATCAGGTTCAATAAACTGGTTTTTCAATTCTGAGCTCGATTCTTCTTGAGCATATTGGCGCTATAGAAGTTTGTAACTGTTATTATTATTATTAATTATATGTGGCCTACTATTATTTAGAAATTTCGATAATATTCTATGTTTTACTTCATGTGTCAATTTCATTTACCGTAGTATAAAAAAAACAATATTAATAAATCACGAAAATTAAATCTCATTCATATTGTAAAAAAAAAACAATTATGGATATCCATGGACCCAGTCCGAACCCTAAACATGGCAATTCAATGTCCACTCTATCCGATGCCTACATTCGATGAGAACTTGCACCATTCGGTAATTGCTGAGTGTTTCACTTTAGCCGATCCACTAGTATGTTTCGGCCAGGTTCTTCTAGACCGCGAATCAAGTTTTCTGACAACTATGCACATAAGATGGCTTCGACTTTCGTTTGGTATAAGTCCTGCCCCTGAGGAATTCCAGCGAAGACAGAGATAAGTCGTTGAAGGATTAGAAGGCGTGATCAATGTCGCTGATGACATCTTGGTGTTTGGCAGAGGTGAAGCATACAGTGAAATAGCTAGAGATCATGATGTCAATCTCGTCGCACTACTACAACGAGCTAGGGAACGCAATTTGAAGCTCAATCCTAAGAAATCTAAATTTTAGTGGGCCACCAAGTAACGGAGAATGATCTCATTGTCGATGACACAAAGATAAGAACAATACGTGATAGTCCAGTTCCAAAAGAGAAGAAGGTTGTCCAACCACGTCTTGGAATGTGCAACTTTTTGTCTCAATTTGTGGCTAAATTTAGTGAAATATGTGCCCCACTGCGTGAAATCAGCAACATGAATGCAGAGATTTTTTTGTCAGCTTCCAATCAAAATGCCTTGACACATATCATAAAGAAGTGATTAACAGTGCCCCTGTGCTTCAATACTTTGATTCTGCCAAATCAGTAATAATACACGTGGATGCATCAGATAATGGACTTGGTGGTACCCGGATACAAGGTAACAGGCCTGTTGCCTACACTTCGTCTACCATGACAAAGTCACAAATGGACAAATATGTTCAGATTGAAAGAGTGCCTAGCTATTGTGAATGCCATGTACCGTTGGGATCAGTAGTTATATGGCCACCACCCCATTACAATCGAAACATACCATAAACCTTTAGAAACTAAATTTAAACATTCAATAGCACAAGCACCAAAACGTCTCCCGAAAATGTTACTCAAACTGCAACGATATACGTTTAACGTTATTTAAGAGAAGTACCACGTAGCGAGCTGACACGTTATATATGATACCACCACCCAGAACCACCGAAGCCAACGTATCACGATTACAAGAGTTCATGACATCTTTCGAAACAACCAACAAAAACCTGAATGAATCATGGATCACACTTTCGAATTGAACACAAGGATATAATCCTTTTTCATTTTATATCTTATAATATGCATGGCTTGCCTGATGAAAAGTCAGAAATTCCCTTCGATCTAACGACATATTAGAATTTTATATCACAGCAGATCACAGTGGATCGTGCTATTTGTAAAGACAACACAGTCCTTATCCCAAGTGTAATGTGTCCTAGTATGATCGAGAAAATCCACTCTTCCCACCTAAGAGTTGAAAACACCATACGAAATGCAAGTGATACACTATTCTGGCTGCTATTAAAGCTGCACGTGAAAACTTTCCAGTATGTGCACATTATGCGGTTCAACACCAGAAGGAGCCAATGCTGAGTCACCCAGTACCAGATTTGCCTTGGCAATATATTTCGCAGGACATTTTCAAACACAACAGTCGTTATCACCTCGTCACAGTAGATCATTACAGCGATTTGTTTAAATTTGATCTTCTAACAGACTTAAAGAGTTCCTGTGCAATAGAAGCTACGAAATGAGTATTCGCACCCCATGGGTATCCAATGATGTCTCACCGACAATGGCCCCCAGTTCATCTCTGAGGCATCTGCACAATTGTGGAATGTCCAACGTGTAACAAGCTCACTATATTTTAGCCAATCAAATGGACTCGTAATTCAATGTCAATTACATCTGCGTTGCTGTACCCAGTTACTGTGTCCCCAGCCAAAGTGAAATCTGAGAAAGAAAATCAGCGGAAACGGTCGAAAATGCACCATCACAGAACAGCAGGACCACAATTAAGAGATATTCACATTGGTGAGCCAGTATAAAATAAACCTCCTCCCACAAAACACGGTCGACCTTGACAACATGCCGTTGTTACAAAGAAGTTATCTCCACGTTGGTATATAATGACTG
Organism: Paralvinella palmiformis; assembly: GCA_025642065.1. NCBI lineage: Eukaryota > Metazoa > Annelida > Polychaeta > Terebellida > Alvinellidae > Paralvinella > Paralvinella palmiformis. The sequence goes on along the minus strand of JAODUP010000141.1, from coordinate 2,489 downwards.
TTCCTACAGGTAGTGCTAGAAGGAACCGCAAACATGTTGCTCTAGCCAGAAAGGCCCCTAATTTCAATCACACCGAACCACTATACAACGAACTAACATATTATTCTTTCCCTTCCGATATCGACACAAACACACCTGCAAATTATTAAACATTGACAATATAGAGGTTACGCACAAAATCACTTGCTTTTGACAGCTATGCATGCTACCTGTTTGATCTAAGCTCCCAGCTTGATAAGCCGGAATTTTCAAAATGTTTAGGGTGAATTCCTTTTTCAAGGGTTTTTCCAATGGTGTTTTGAAAAACAAGGACTATTCCAGGACTGGTATTAAAATAAGGTCTATTACAGGAATTCCAGTATGCGTTCGAACCCTGCATACAGGCAACATCACCTTTACATTGAAGAGTTTGGATACCTGTAAGTTCCCAATAATAGGCCGTTAGAAAATATTGTGTTAATCAAATGTTGTCACGTGAAGAGACGAACGACAAAAATATAATCATGCTAAAGTTTAGAAAACGTAACCCTGTATTTATGAGCATCACAAATAAAAGTGAACACTACTTTCTTTGTTAAACGAGGATATAGTATATTGGTGTCCGCACGATATCTATTAATGACTATGAGAAAAAGTTATTTATTTCAACTTACTTGACACTAAATGACCCGTAAGACTTTTATGTTTAGTGTAAGCAGTGATGATACTATATTAATAGTGTTCTAAATAACTCTTTTAGTATAAATATTTTAAAATGGTATTATTCTTGAAAGCATATTGCCTGTTCTATGAAACGGCATTACTATAATTACAGTGTCACTCTTTTAGGCCGATGGTAATATATCTTCCGAACGTTTTTTGTTTAACTCTTTTCGTTCTAATGATCATATCGATCCGGAAGGTTTCTCGTTTAAATCTATTAATTCGGTTCTGCCAATCAGAACCTGTGGTGTGTATCTGTTCAATCGGTAATAACATATAATCACCCAGAGATGGGCGTTTGCAATCAGGAGTCCTCTGCGTGCACTTGTAAATGCGTAAATAAAGAAGAACGTAGATGTTTTACTTCAACTGGAAATCGGTGGTTATTAGATCTTATGCGAAGAGATGAACTAGTTTCACCTAAATATATGTTATTACAGAAGTAGCTCTGACCAGCAAAAATAACGTTTGAAGAAGAACTGTCTATATCTCCCATTATGCCGAATGATTTGGGGGTGAGAATGCTCGTAATATTTGGGCAATCACTTGTTAGATGGCATTAGATGTTTTGAATCCCGACAGCTGGTAGTAGAAATAGCGGTATTCGATTGACATTATTTATATTATTATTATATGTGCCGAATATCATTTAAAATTATTAATAATGAATGTATAATATGTTAGTAATAATATTTTCAAATTATATTGCATCCTCACATATACACATATACACTTAGTAGTCTTTACATTATTATTTGAGAAATAACCCATTTATATTACTAAACAGTTGAGCATCAGACATTCAAATTAACATCGCTGATTCCTTACAATGAATATTAATAATTATAATTTAACGAATTGACAAAATTCAAGATATCCTGATTCATCGTAAGATGACAAATATTTCACAATTTTGCTAACAACTTATAGATCAATAAATGGCAGTGAATATCTTCATGGGTAGTTGTTCAATAGAATGGTATCCTGAATTCTCGGATCATTCCAATAGATAGTACTACAAGTTATTTGTGCATCAGTTCCTGTCAAATGGAGATTAGCTTTCGGTCTCATGGCAACGGCATATTCAGCTATCAGGTAGGTTATACTAATTGAACTGGTATATATTAGGTGTTGCATTATATATATTTATTTTCTATTAGTATTAAACTGACTAAGATTTATTTATTTTCTATTTCTGTTATTATCTTTTTAATCGAACACTTGCCGCCTTATGTTATCGCCACATTTCGGTGATTACACTAAATACCTCAGTATGCTGAGCTGCCTAATACCAACTTAAGAACGTCCACTGTACAAAAAAGATATTTGTGCGAAAAGAAACACTTTTTGTGTAGTATATCTTTATGTGGCATATCTTTATGTAGCATATCTAATTATGACCTCAATCATCTCCAGCGGATTCAGAATACTGCAGCTCGCATAGTGACAAAAACTCGGGACCTTTCTTAATAGCAAAGTGTGCTTTTTCTCATAGTCATTAATATATATCGTGCGGACACCAATATACTATATCCTCGTTTAACAAAGAAAGTTGTGTTCACTTTTATTTGTGATGCTTGTAAATACAGGGTTACGTTTTCTAAACTTTAGCATGATTATATTTTTGTCGTTCGTCTCTTCACGTGACAACATTTGATTAACACAATATTTTCTAACGGCCTATTATTGGGAACTTACAGGTATCCAAACTCTTCAATGTAAAGGTGATGTTGCCTGTATGCAGGGTTCGAACGCATACTGGAATTCCTGTAATAGACCTTATTTTA
>JAODUP010001418.1:30000-54859 GCA_025642065.1 Paralvinella palmiformis | reverse complement strand
AATCCCATTTACTCGCCCTCACAACCCTCATACGTTTCCGTTCATCACTAAGGGAACGTTCATTCACGCTTAATTTAGCGTCCCTAAGTATATGCAGTTAGGTGTGGTGGGATCTAAATTAAAGCGCCTATCCACTTGATCTATTTGACCCATGGTCGAGAACAGCGGATATCAGCCAGATCTCCGATACTGCGAATGACACGTCGGGATTATAATAGCTATACATTTAACAAATTTCCTACATCAGTGTAATCTAATTACTCATAATATGGGAAAAAACTCTGTCCGCAGCTTAATACCCATGGAGATGCCTGCCGGAGTAACAAACGACTCCAGGAGTATAAATCCATCAAGCAGCATTGTATGAATTAATAGGTCGTTTCGCCAGACCACATAAGAGGACAACAATATAGATTCTACAGTATACATAACAAAGCTAATAAACTCAAACATGTTGTAATAACGACATAACTTTCTTACATTGGTGTAATAAGGAATCTGGATGGAAATAGATAAGATGTCTGGCACGGGCAATGTGCGTTTTAGGGTACATAGTAAGAGGCAACAGGCACAGAGCATCAACATATCTAAACATCCTTCGAAACCTACCTCCATAAATCTAAATACAACTATACATACATTAATCTAAAAATAAAATCTTCCATACCTCCACATATTGATAAATGTGTGCGTATACCTAAGCATGTGTCTGGTCTACTCATCAGCCTGTGGGAACCAGCTAATTCGCTTTTCGTACGCGACAAATATGTCACGCCCACAGGAAAGCGGCTACATGCAGGCTACTTACAAAAAGCGGAAGCACGTAAAAACATACCATTTGATACCACAGCTCGCAACAAACAACATGTGCGTGTGGTTCAATGGTGACTTGCTACATACATATCATAAACTATTTTGACACCACAGTTTACATTCAACAGTAATTTTCTGTGGTCCAAAAGAAACCTGTATATAAAGCATTTCGACACCTCAGATGCTGACCTCAGCTTTATTTCTGGGTTCGAATAACTGAATAAATCCTACCTATATGAACCATGTATCAATACACGTTCGACTGGTCTGGCGTCGAAGTTCTTCTCTAACCTAAGTGAAAATTCAAGCCCTATATATAGCCTCAGCGTGTTAACAAACATTACAGTTTGTTCATAACAAAGAGAATGTACACTAACTCAGTATGGACTCACTGAGGCGATTTAACTAAAATATAAACAAAGTAGCAATACCGCACAATGGATTATTACTGGACTAGAACGAAATATCGTCTCAAACCTGAGTAAATACTATGATTTACTCGAACCTAACAGCTAACCCTCATACGTTTCCGTTCATCACTAAGGGAACGTTCATTCACGCTTAATATAGAAATTAAGCTTCCAGTTTTCATAATAGTTGCATAAACTGACCTTTGATGACAGAAGTATAAAGAAAGATACAACAATTAAAAATAGTTATAAATAAAGCAGATTCGGTAAATAATTTAAATCGTATTAATGAGGTTATTTGCTTTATGACATTTTATTGTACTGCGAAATAAGGACACGTGAGATATTATATAACTCAGCATACAAATTTATTTCACTTCTCTTTAACATATTCGGTGCTAGTGCCGTTTCTGACACCGGGAACACAGACCCAGTTAGCTACAGAATATATATATATATATATATATATGTGTGTGTGTGTGTGTGTGTGTGTGTGTGTGTGTGTGTGTGTGTGTGTGTGTGTGTGTGTGTGTGTGTGTGTGTGTGTGTGTGTGTGTGTGTGTGTGTGTGTGTGTGTGTGTGTGGGGTGTGTGTGTGTGTGTGTGTGTGTGTGTGTGGGGGAGGGAAAAGAGAGTACAATTTTTTTAAAAGTTTTTTTGGGGGGTTTTGAACATGAAGATAACATGTGTTAGATAAAAGATGGTATCCTCTTTTGTTTTACCTTTTAGTTATATTCATCAATTTATCTTAAAATGTTTCTTCATTTTTGGTAAATCGTATTATTAAGGCTGTTACCTGAATAAATTACATACTGATCAAGAATAAAGATAGATTTTATCCCATAATTTGAATGTATGCAGCACTATAAGAGCGAAAGCAAAGCCGAATCCAAGTTTATAGTAGGTCTGCATAAAAGATGATTTAATGTTCTCTCAAACTGTCACATAACAGTTGGATAATTCAGACATAATTGGCAGACATAAAATATCAGATTAAACCGACACCTATATATTTTAGCGTAGATTGAGAGAATCATTCGTGAATCATAAATTGGGGATGACTTTCTAATGGACACCAGTTCATACATGTATTCTGGCGCCTTATCATTAATATATTTATAAGTTATTAACAGAATCTTGAAATGGATACGCTGTCTAACAGGTAGCCAATATAATTTTGGAAGAATTGGTGTGATATGATCATATTTTCTAGTATTTGTTAAAATGCGAGCTTGACTATTCTGAATTTGCTGAAGGCGATTAATGTTATAATCATATATACCATATAACAAGGAGTTGCAATAGTCTATACGATATATAACAAAGTCATGGACTACAGTTACAAGTGCTTCTAAACAGTGGATGTTCTTACCATGGTAGTAGGCAGCTTGGAATACTGATGTGACATGTTCATGCATGTTAATACATTGGTCAAAAACAACCCCTAGATTTTCTACTGACCCATTAGGGATAATTGAAGATGCACCCATCTGTAAGGCTGGTGTTATTGGGGATTTAACACAATGTGATGATGCCAACTATATAATATTTGTTTTATTATCATATAGTTGTAGAAGATTTTGAGTCATCCATAGCCAAATATCAGCAATATAATGTTCTAAATTCTTCAAGGAAAATTTAACTCATTGTCGAGATCTAGTGGTCCAACGCGATACCAGTTAGACCACCGAGGCGCCCTAGTAGCCTATATAAATCTAGTTTAAATACAAGTTATGTCCTTGTTATATACATTCCAAATTATTTGCCAGCAGGTTCACATAAATACCTGTTTCACAATGTGTTTCATTTATATGGGCTGAGGATCAAGTTGTCCAGTCCACATTTTATCATTAATAATTTGTGATATGTAAAACACGTAGTCTTTAAGTGATAACTCTTCACAGTTTGTGATCGTTGGTTGACAAACATTCCAACTACGGCTGTATTCCAAGAAAAGACAAATATTCTGAAGGTCTATACTAACACAGAACTTTACACAAACGAATATGTCAGTAGTGTCAGTTCTGGATAATGAGATGATTAGCAAGAACTGATGAAATAATTCAGTGACCCTGTATTTATTTTCCTGCAATGATTTCAGTTAGATCCATAATAGGTCCAACCAGGACAACGATACCACACTGTCAAACTTACAATGTGTTATCCTTAAAACGTTTGGTGGTCGATGATTCTACTACGCAGAACTCATATTTTGAAATCATACTCCAGACAATCTAAGACACTATCATGCAATAAATACTTTAAAATCCAACTTTAAGACTCGAATTGTCTGCTAAATGGCTCATCTAGTAATCTTATCTGTTCGACTTTAATGTAACAGACTCTAGAACGCCATAGTTAAATGTGGTGCTATAGAAATTACAAATTATTATTTGTTTTATTATTATTATTATTATTATTAGTTTTACAAGTAGTAGTGTTAGTAGTAGTATTCAATAAATCACAATAATGATGCTTTTTGTTGAAACGTAAATAACAGGCGAGGAGCTAATCAGTACACCCTCTCTCTCTCTCTCTCTCATATATATATATATATATATATATATATATATATATATATATATATATATATATATATATATATATATATATATATCCAGCAGATCTTTATATATCAGAAACAGGTATTTATAATAAAAATCAATTGATTATTTGCCATAAAGTGACACGTCAAAAGAACTTCGACGCCAGACCAGTCGGACGTGTATTGATACATGGTTCATATAGGTAGGATTTATTTAGTTATTCGTACCCAGAATAAAGCTGAGGTCAGCATCTGAGGTGTCGAAATGTTTTATATACAGGTTTCTTTTGGACCACAGAAAATTTCTATTGAATGTAAACTGCGGTGTCAAAATAGTTATGATGTGTATGTAGTAAGTCACCATTGAACCGCACGCACGTGTTGTTTGTTGCTGCGAGCTGTGGTATCAAATGGTATGTTTTTACGTGCTTCCGCTTTTTGTACGTAGCCTGCATGTAGCCGCTTTCCTGTGGGCGTGACATATTTGTCGCGTACGAAAAGCGAATTAGCTGGTTTCCACAGGCTGATGAGTAGACCAGACACATGCTTAGGTATACGCACACATCTATCAATATGTGGAGGTATGGAACATTTTATTTTTAGATTAATGTATGTATAGTTGTAATTGTATTTAGATTTATGGAGGTAGGTCTCGAAAGATGTTTAGATATGTTGATGCTCTGTGCCTGTTGCCTTTTTATATGTACCCTATATATAATATAATATATATATATATATATATAATATATATATATATATATATATTTTTATATTTTATTATGTGTATATGTGTATATATATATATATATGTGTGTGTGTGTGTTGTGTGTTGTGTATGTTTGTGTGCGTGCGTGTGTGCGTGTGTGTGCGTGTGCGTGGGCGGGGGTGTGTACCTGTGCTGAGGCGTCTGGTTTTATATTTTATCTGAGGGTATGAAGGAACTGGCAGGTTTACCTGTTGTCTGAAAATTAATTATAAGCCGCGAAAGGCGTTTCTTATATCTTCTGCTAACCAAGATAGTATCATGTTATTTTACTTTCAAATGTTTTCAGTCTGTGTAGCTTTAAATGATTGAAGTAAAAACGGACGAAGTTGATAAAGCTGGAAAATGTCTTAAAATGTTGTAAAATATCCTTCCAACTTATGCTGAGGAAATGCTTTTTTGAGATAGGTATTAAAGGTAATTAAAATTCACTTCTTCAGCAACATAATGGAAACTGTCTGTAAAATGCATCATTATCAGTCATTATGAAATAAATCGACAGTTAATGACGTTTCAAAGCGAACAGATTGTCGACATAGAAGAATAAATGCAATAAGAAGTGTGTTTAAAGGATGCTCGTGTCATTTTATGATAAAACGTTGAACGATTCCTACATCAATTAGCTATCGTTCGCTATCCGTTTATTAATACACATTATTGGCTTGAGGCAGATAGATAACTGGTTTGGATACCTGCTGTAATACGCGTTTATTAATATTATCGTAATTTTGATCTGTCAACGGATTATTTTGGAGACGGATAATCAACAGCCGTTGCTGTCGGAACTCGTTGGGTTGTTTTGCAATAACTATCTCTTTCCTCTTGATTAGCGATCATTTTAAGGGAAATGGTTGTTTATATCAACGTCGGTTTGTCGCAAAAAGGTTAATCACCTGAAACGGTTGATGATTGTGTGTTTCAGATGTCACGTCGTGCTCCATAAGAAAGCCTATGCTATTAACAATTATCTGATTAGTGGAGATATCTATGCCCATGAAGAGGCATTTTTGTCAGAATCTTAAATGATTTGGGTTTGTACCGTTGTATTAAATTAAGGCCATGACATTTACATAAGGAATACCTAAGTATAACGCAAATAATGTAAAACCTTACTGGATACATCAATATAAGATGTCCTCAAACGTTAGTCCTCCAGATGCAGTATGGACAATTAAACATTTGGTTAGAATATTCAATCACCAGTTACAATAGGTTTAAGATGTTCCTGACTGGGGTGATTAGTTCCGTTCTTGTAGTTTAAATGTTTAATGACTACCTTTGGGGGCTGGAAGAGGTCCGGTAGCTTTTAACTGCTTTGACAAACACATGGTATCTCATAAGTCGCGCACCTGTTCAAGTTCTAAATGGCCACATGTTTATGTTATCTCATAATGGCAATATGTTTATGTTATTTCATAATGGCATTATGTTTATTTTGTCTCATTATTGCAATATGTTTATGTTATCTCATAATGGTAATGTGTTTATGATATTTAATATTGGCAATATGTTTACTTTATCTGATTACGGCTATACGTTGGTTATGGATGACAACGCTAAATGTAAGAGTTTATTAACAACTTATAATAAATCATCAATGACATATCACCTTGATACGTGTTTGAACTCCATCACCAAAAGATCATCTCCAAACCTTAATTCATCCAGTCAGATAATATTACAGATATCTGAGTCTCAGCTTAAGTCATATGACGATTATGCCTTTAGTGTAGCACCCCCACTTCATAGAACAGTTTGTAGGCGAAACTTAGAAGTACGTCGTCTCAGCCAAACATTTGATCTGCTCTAAAAACGTACCTTTTAAAGTTTCTTTCACCAGTAGTTAAAAATGTCGATCATTAAATGGTTCGCTTCATGGAAGGATGACTTGATCAAGATCGTTGAACTGATAATGGATTATTACTTAACATAATTCAGTTGGTGTTAGATATAAAATTCGTGTTGTACCGGAGTTTGATAGGAAAATAAACTTTCAGGGAGACCTTTACACGTCTAATGATTTTTACCACATACATAGATATCTGATACAGAGATTTGTCATACTAATGGCGATACATTTATTGTCGAAGTTTATATCTAAATTTTTTTTCTTTCTCAAAGTCAGTCGCTGTTTCTTTCGATGACACTCACTCACTCACTCACTCACTCACTCACTCACTCACTCACTCACTCACTCACTCACTCACTCACTCACTCACTCACTCACTCACTCACTCACTCACTCACTCACTCACTCACTCACTCACTCACTCACTCACTCACCACCACCACCCACCACTCACCACCACTCACCACTCACCACCACTCACCACTCACCACCACTCACTCACTCACTCACTCACTCACTCACTCACTCACTCACTCACTCACTCACTCACTCACTCACTCACTCACTCACTCACTCACTCACTCACTCACTCACTCACTCACTCACTCACTCAGCCATATATTCAATCATCCAATCAATCCAACTGATATGATGAACGTCAATGTTCAATAAATCAGACCCATCCATTCGCTCGTTAACCAATCAATTAACTGTCTAGTTGCATCGTGTGATCTCTGTTGTGTTCTTGTTCTTCAAAAATTGTCATTTATCTAGAAATATGGTTAAACTGAGCTAAATATTATGGAACATATCAAGTGTGTCAACAATCAATCTTATCTCTGTGCATCAAGAACTATACACGCATTGGTCTAAGTTCGTTAATTTGTTGATAGATAGCTATTTATAACTAAGTGCTTATAGATATTAATGGATGTTATGGTTAATTAAACGACATTTTATTGTCTGATAGTGTTATGTTCAGCTTACAATCTAACTTAATGATATGTATATATTGCGTTTAGCTCTATATGAAGATAGATAGGTCTAGTTCGATGTGATTGGTGAAGGAATAACTATCTCTTTCTCTCTACACACACATAAACACAACTATATATACACACCCTATCAATTAGTCATTTGATGAAAAGTAATGTAATTGAATACGTGTTTTCGGTGATTTTAAGCAAAAATGGAAATCTAAAACTAAAGAAAGACAGACAGTTTTTTCACCTTGGAGAATGTTCGTTCTAACATTATCGGAATATGACTTTCAAATGATAAAAATATAATTTAATGTGACGTAATTGATTACCCAACTTGGATTTTCTACTCTCCCGGATATTTGCACTTAAATACTAGTTAATAATTTAAATGAAATATGATCTGTAGCTCCTCTCTATCTCTCTCTCTTTGTGAGCAAATTGGGGGATACAGCTCTTTAATGATGAAGCATGGTTTATTAAACCTTTTATCAGGAAATGTGGCCATATTTTGTTTATCCAATATCACACGATCATCAACATAATTTGATTTAGTTTAAATGTACGAAGAGGTGATTATGTTAGAATATTAGGGTTAGAAAATTGTGGATAACTTCTTTGATCTAAATATACATAAGAAAGATTGTTCGGAAATCATGATGTTGAAACCGGAACCCTCTTGATAATCCGATAAGCGTAGATTTGCTAAGAAAATTCAGGGAAAAGCAAAGAGAACCTGACGCCAAAATTACTTAATGGTGAATTTGGAAATATAGAGGGATCTCTATAAAACATGAATTTACTACTATTCGAGGAGAATAAGTGTTTCAATTCCATAAAGATAGAGAAATGTGTAAAAGATCAAAAGAAACACTTCAAATAAACTAGGAACCTGATGGGAAGTAACTAAAATATAAATCTTCCTCATTCTACATCTGCTGAGTTCCTGGTGGAAAGGTTCAGAAATTTATTCATGAGGAAACATCAATCATGAGGCATGAGATAATTTCTAATTTTCCACAAATAGTACTTGCAATATCTCCGTGAATGCGGATAGTATATGTATTTAAAGAATGCTCAATTTAAACCCAATGAGATAACCACCAGCTCACCTGATCCACGACCATCTTGGTATTTGAAGAAATGTGTGGATCAACTTCAGCCATTGATCACAGCCATTATAAGGTCTATGTCTGAGTCAGTTATGCTATTGTGTTTGATACGAGCCATCACAAGCTCGCTTCTCAGCAGATATGGGTTGGATAAGGAAGATATGAAGAGTTATCATCCTATTTCTAACCTTCAGTTCATCTGTAGTAGATCATTAGATACTACTGAAGCGTTTAGAAGTGTCCATTGAAATCAAGGAAAGATCCCTAAGCTGGATCAAGTCGTATCCGGTCAGTGTATTTCAGTAGGAGGTAAATAAATCCAGATGTACATCTTCATTTTGGAATACCACAAGTATTCGTTTTATGACTAAATAATTACTGTATCTATAATAAACCAATTGATGAAATTATTAAACGGAATAACACCAAATAGTACTACTACTACTAGTAGTAGTAGTATTTGATGTAGTTGTAGCAGTACTCCTGAAATCACTTCATTGGTTCCTTGTTCAATCTCGTATTATTTTTAAACTCCGTGCCATTGGTTTTCAAACCCTTTCTTCCGGAGAATGTTTGTATTTATTTTCCATGATTTCTCTAGCAGCCAATCCCAGAGAAGTCCGTCCATCTGGTTTTCACTTGTTATCTATTCCCAGTGTTAAAACTGATGATGGCACTGGTACTTTTTCAGTGGATGTCCTCTCTTTGGAACTCACTCCTTCCACATGTTAAGTCATCAAATAGCTTTATATTGTACCTTGACTATGAGATTACCCAACCCCTGTTCTAGATGCGCTACTGACTGCATTCTTTTGGAGGATATTGGCTCTATGGAAGTGTATTATTATTATTACCTTTAGTATTAGTGGTAGTAGTAGTAGTAGTAGTAGTAGTAGTAGTAAGAATTATAGTTTGTAGGAATAGTAGTAGTGGTGGAGTAATAGTAGTAGATTATGTAGTTTAGTAGATTATGTAGTTGTACTAGTAATAGTAGTAGTGGTAATACTATTAACTACTAGTAATAATAATAAATAAAGGTAATAATAATACCAATAATAATTATAATAATACTAATAATAGTAGTAATAGTAGTAGAAATAATAGTATTAGTAATTGATAGAGTAGTAGTAAAAGTAGTAATAATAATAGTAATGGTTTGGTAGTAGTAGTAATAGTAATAGTAGTAGTAGTAGTAGTAGTAGTAGTAGTAGTAGCAGTAGTAGTAGTGGTAGTAGTAGTAGTAGTACAATTCAGTAGACATGCCCCAATACACAATATCCATTACAAATAACATTTACCAAAAACATTTCATGTTTCCAAAGGGGAGATGCTTCATTTTAGATCACATAATACGTATATTCCGAACCAGTAGCTTAGAGAGAAGCTGACGGGTTATCCTTTTATCTGTGAGTATGGGATTCTATTGTGAAATGCGTCGTCTCTTGAAAATTTAAAATCCGTTCTAAAAACACACCCGCCCAAGGTCGCTTTCACCGATAAATATCTTTTAAATCACTTACAGGTTTTTTTACAGACATATTATTCGGTGTATTATTATATTACATATTGATTGTTCAGCGCCTTTGAATGGCTCTTGCTAGTAAGGGCGCTTTATTAAATATACATTATTATTATCATTATTATTATTAGTAGTAGTAGTAGTCGTAGCAGTAGTAGTAGTAGTAGTAGTAGTAGTAGTATTTATAAAAATACATTTTAAATTGTCTGTTCTGTTTTCCGTTTTTTTTTCCTTAATTGGATTATTTATACTGCCCCCCCCCCCCGCCCCTTTGCCATTTAAATCTTATTGGATTATAATTAATGGTTTTTCCATTTGCGAGTATCAATTTTAAAACACACTTCAATGAGCAGATCAAACAATTATCTCGTGATGTCAAAAACAATTCATAAACTGGCACATGATATTTTCTTAAGCTTGAATTAGAAAACATGGTATTTAATAATATTATAAGAGCCATCATATAATAATAGCACATCACTCGTCATAATATATTTTGGAGACGCAAGGCTCTGGTGGCAGGACGAATGACATTTAAGATATATTTATCATTAACTAGGAATAAATTAGGTTTCACATAATTATAGATTAAGTATTATTTTCAGCAATGAAGAATACATGCACAACATGAAATTAGACACATATATATGGGTATATATATATATATATATATATATATATATATATATTATTGCCTTTCATATATTTCCTTTTCGATACACCATTTCGGAGTTATAAGGCATCTGGGGAGGAATTGGTTCATTTAGAAATGAGAAAATGAGATATAATAACTGGCATTTAGAAGTAATTCTAAAGAACTCCTCTGTTTAGTGAAAGGAAGCGATAGTTTCTTCCTCAGGGACGTTTGATTGTGAAGGTTCATCGCAAAATTAATTATTTACGTTGAATGATTCCCTTTTGTACTTTGTAATAGTTGGGCGAAGGTCACACCTGAAACATAGGGTATGAGAAGCGAGTCCATAAAGAAACATTCTACAAACACGATATCATATAAAAGACTTTCCCGGTAATAGTATAAATATTAGTATTGGCAATAAACGCATTGTACGCCAATGTGCAATTTATTGTCGAATTGTTTTTGTTTTGTGTGTTTGTCTTCCTGTCTACATGGGTGCGTGGGTGTGTATGTGTGAGAGTGCGTCCGTGCCTCCGTGCGTCTGTATGTATCTATGATGGTGAAGAAATTTCATCTTTGTATCGTAGTAGTTAAAAATCTCACTCTATCCCCATGCACGCTATAAGAGACTACCTTTCTGTACCCATTTGTCGCCATTCAGTCAGTTCTGAGGGCTCTTTAGATGAAATGTCATAGACAATGTTATATACGACTGCGCTAATGGGTGGTTAATGGACAAGATAAACACTCACCAGACTGATTTAAAATCCCCCTTTCCCATAAGATCTTTAGAATGAAAAAAACAAAAAGGGTGCCACATCTATATCTTATCCTTGAAGTCGACACTCTGTGGTGATAGCGTCGTGATTAGTCTAGAAATAGCGTCCACTCTTACAGTAAATCTCATTAGTACGACATCATGACGTCAGCGTTTTAAATATTGACGTTGAGCGTTCTCCTTACCGGCTGTAACACGATGAGATAATGTTTTGTCAATGTAACGCGCGCGTGTGTGTATTTGTCTATTTCTTACGTTAAAACTGCTGAATTGAACAGCACCAGTGTATCTAAGCGATCTGATCAAAAAATATATGCGAATGAGAATGCTCCGATCTGAGTCCATTTCACTTTTAGGGGTACCAAGAAGCTATACAGCAATGTACGGAGAGACATCCTTCTGCGCATCAGCTCCCAGGCTGTGGAACGCCTTGCCAAACCACATAAAACTCGCAGCAAGTAGAAACATATTTCATAAGGTTCTTAAAATCCATTTATTTAAATTAGCGTATTTATAATATTAAACCAGTTTATTGTGTATGAAATGTATTTGATCTAGATGAGCTCAGAAAATGTTATATAAAATATTATTATTATATTATATTATGTGTGTGAAGATTCACCTAATTTTAACACGTTAAGTTAATAACTTCTGACTTTGGAATAAGTTTATGTTTATGTACTAAACATATCATTATTTTTGCAATTACATTTGGTTGATTCATATACCATCTAAATTAACCGCAAATACATCAACATACCATCAATCTGAAGAGACGTACATGAAGCCAACACGAATTTTGTCAATTTCTTTAATTTCAGGAATTATTATAATACAGTCTAGGAAGTTTAGAATATCCCAAAATGCTGCATAAATGAAATATTTGGAGCACCCTTACAATACCTTTCATGATATTTCTGTTCAATAATACTGAATACAGGTTATACTTAATAACACTGGTTTGTTCTTTTTATTGCCAACTCTTTGAACCTGTGACAAATATTAACCAAAATAATGTTTTTATTCGTAGACATAAAACTTCACAAAACAACTATTTGTCCTTGTGTTAAAGCTAATGAATGATGTCAAGCAATATAAAAATATTCAATACTTCGTGTAGCCTCTTCTAGCTTTGTTTATGTCACGCAAGCGTCGAGACATGCTCAATACTACGGTTGAGAGCTTCTGATCCGGAATATCGCGCCAGATGTCCACAACATCTTGGGTCAGTTCAGCCAGATTTGTTGGGGGTTTGTTGGAAATCCATAACGGTTCGCGCTCGGTGTGCTGGAGCATTGTCATCTTCGATCACAAAATTTGCCTGGGAGACTCTCCTATCAAATGTAAGCATTTTGGTTTCCAGGATAAGTATGTACTGTTACTGATCCATGTTTCAAACCAGTATGTGGAGCTCGGATTTCCCTCTGCTATGGAAGGCACCCCATATCGTGACTCCGCTGCCGCCTGCCTTTACTCTAGACAGTACACACTCATCGAGTAGAGCCTTGTGAGCTTGTCAGCGCATTCGAACACGACCATCTTGACAACACAGCAAAAATCTGGATTTGTCACTGAACACAACGTGTTGCCTGTGATCATCACATCAGTTCAAATGCCAACGTGCCCACACAAAGATGAAGGTTTTGTTCGGCTGTTACGGCACAGTCGGAGCAGATATCGGTCACGTCTAGCTGTGGTTTTCTTGGGACGACTAGATATTGGCGTAGGAGTCTCCTGATGACGCTTCAGGATCTTAGATATCGATTGTTGGGTGATCCGGAACACTTGGGCAAGGCCCTTCTGGCTAGACCCGGCCTGGCGCATACCAACCATCCTGTTACACAAATCTGTACTCAATTGATGTCTCATGATTGTTAATGATCTCATATGAAGTTGAGAAAGACTTGGTTTCACTTATATAGCCCACAAGTGATCTCAAAAAGATTGGCTACCAAACAAAAGGGCGCTCTATAATTGGTTAATTGCAATCAGCCCATCGGTCGTACCACACTGAAATATTGGCGGGAGACATATGTGAGTCTAGTCTGCATGTTTATGCTGGTTACGCATGAAATATGCATTAAATTGGCTGGAATATTAGACTAAATGTCAAAAACAAAAAAGTATATTAGTGATATATTCTAAACTTGTTTTCTTATACTGTACATATGATTTGCAATTATAGTTTGAGAAATATTACAATGGAAAGTTGGAAAAATAAATACCTGCCACTTTTCTTATTTACTTCATTGTTACTATCTCGTGTATATGTTATATCCTATCGGGTATTACTCACATCTCTAATATAATCGTTTATTCCATTATTTAATTTATTACGATCATTTGGTATTTATGTCATTAAAGCAATCAGAATGTTGTTGACCTAAACACTCCAGATATGATAGGTAAAAGATGACAACAGATTAATTGATGACAAGTTAGAATTTAATCGTCCCAGTATTCTCATAATTATGTTCTCAACTATGTGTAATATTGCTTATGATAGTGAAATTAACTGTAATCCCATCATATTATAAATAACCATGTGTAATGAACCTACCTTAATGTTTCCTTCCAAGTAATCTGAGATGTGTACAGGATGTTAAACGGTTTTATTCAACTATCCAGAATAATGTATTCATAATTTCCTTTTTTGTGATATTCAATCTGAAATAATGCTGGACAAAACAGAATGGCTAAATCACAGGTAGTCTCTTTCTTCAAAGAAAATGAACTACACACCATTTCTGTTGACAACGTTTCATATCTTAGAATCTAGAGCTTAATTTAAATAATAGTATTTAGCTCATAACATTTGGGAGCCACCAGATAGGCTCAATCCCTCACAATATTCCATGAAGAACAGGCTACAGAAATCGATAACAAATACTTCCCTTCATTACTACAGATAAAGATAACTAACTAGTGAAGAGATGGATGATGGTATGTGATGAGGTTGGATATGATACTTTGAAGTGAGCTCCTTTAGCTTTTGGGTTGTTGTAGAATTGCATAGTTCAATCAGATATAATATCCCATAAAACATCACAACAAAAACAGCATTATATCACCAAGAGTTTACACTATTTTTAATTATTATAAATGGACAATATATAAAAATGCAGAATAATAATTATATTATTATAAATACAGTTATAATATGATAGTGATAGGTCTATTGTAAGTAAATATTATATTGTAAACAACATAATCCAACTGTCTTCGATATAATATTGTTTACATTAACAACAGGCTATCACTATAACTGAATATTGCACGAGCTCTACATTTAATGACGTTCGCTTTATTTATCCAACATATAGACCATTATTAAATAAGTGTCATAACAATAAAGCAAATGATATTTTGATATATTGCCCTCCTCTAATCCTGTAAGAAATATCGCTTTGATTAGAAACGACCTCGACGACATTGGATAAAGAAAATGGAATTACCTACGATTTATGTAAAATGGTCGACACCGTTCGAAATTAATCTGATTTCATGGCAGTTTTCTATGTAGCTTGAGTGATATGCTTGAGTGAATGATTTGTTTAACCTGGACACTAATTACATCTACTAAATTTGGTCGAAAAGAGAAACTCCAGAGAAATGATTAAAAGAAATATACCGCTGCCAAAGAGAATACTTTTTGAAATCGGAAGTGTATTTCGATATCAACATAACGACGTTAAAACCCTCCTAGTTTCTAGATTGAAGGTTTGAAGGTATCTTTTACTGTTTTGATAATCAGAAATAATTCACACTTTTTTGCGGGATCTAGGAGTAGTAAGATTGCTACAAGTTTGCCGTGTATTACTCAATATTTCTGGTATGTTTCATCTGATCTTCTTAGTTTCCTAGGCAATTATATTCCACCATGCAATCCAGGTGTGACTACCATCTAGGTTAAACAATAACAAAGTCACTTCCATCAATTTCATGCACTCGAAATGCCTTCTTTTGTCTTGATGGTTATGATGGTTATGTTATCATACAAAAACAACCAGTTACCACTACTACTACAACAATTACTGCTACTAGTACTACTACTATTACTACTACTACTATTACTACTACTACTAATAATAATAATAATAATAATAATACCAATGTAACAACAACCACAGCAACTATTACCGCTACAATCAATATGATTGCTAATACTACTGTGATTACTACTACAACTACTACTACTACTACTACTAGTAGTAGTAGTAGTAGTAGTAGTAGTAATATAATAATAACATTATTTTACAGAGCACCTAATTCTACTGAAATTGCTCTAAAGCGCTTAACATTTAAAACGCAATTAAAATATATTCTGAGCTCATATAGATCAAATACATTTCATACAAAATAAAGTGGTTTTATATTATAAACACGCTAATTTAAATAAATGGGTTTTAAGAACCTTACAAAATATGTGTTTACTTGCTGCGAGTTTAATATGGTTTGGCAACTCGTTCCACAGCCTGGGAGTTGATGCTCGGAAGGATCTCTCTTCGTACACTGCTATGCGGTTTCTTGATACCCTCAGGAATGAATAGGACTCAGATCGGAGCATTCTCACTGGTATATATGTTTCGATCAGATCGCTTAGATATACTGGTGCTGTTCCATTCGGTACTTTGAATGTATGAAACAGGATTTTGTACAGTGATCTGAAACTTACAGGAAGCCAGTGGAGCTGAAACAAAACTGGTGTTAGATGTTCCCCTTTGTCAGTGCGTGCCACCATGACAGTTCTGCACTCCCTGTGGGCGGTTTGTCAAAAATAGGGGGATATTATATAACAATGCATTGCCTTAGTCCAGTCGAGAAATAATAAGGGCTTGGACTAAAGTATTGCATGTCTCATAATTTATGTACTTACGAATAAGTCCTATAGTAGTAGTAATAGTAGTAGTAGTAGTAGTAATAGTAGTAGCAGTTTTTGTTGTAGTAGTAGTAGTAGTAGTAGTAGTAGTAGTAGTAGTAGTAGTAGTAGTGGTAGCAGTAGTAGAAGGGAAAGTTGTAATAGTAATAATACTAGCAGCAGTAATCGTTGGTGTACTATTTCAGTCGGACTATATTAAAATATGAAAGCCATGATTTTGTTAGAGAAGCAAGTGGAAATTCATTAGCTAGAATAGGATACTGGAGAATATGTTTTAATGAACACATTTGATGTAAAATACACAAAAGGAAAATGTATATTAATTTCCAATTTCTATAGGAAATGGTGAATAATGTAACTAAATAGTTTCATAAAACTCCATAACTTGGACCAGTTCTGACATTGATCCTTGTGTATATCGTGCCATACTTATAATATCGTAAAGCAACTTGGTTGTATTCTGTAATATATGAGTAAAACACTTACAATTGCCTCTCAATGATAAGCATAGCATAGAGTCTTGAACTTATATCAGAGGAAGAAATATTCGGTGGTCTGAAGATTCTCTGGACTGTTTTCAGTTGGAAACTATTACCTTAAAGGAAGGGTTCCTAGAGTATGGCTATGGCCAATAAATACTTAATGCTTTAATGTGTTTCTCTTCCGATTACTACTGACATTATTTCTCATTTAGCAACTAGAAGCACATATTTATATTAAACATCCACCAGATTTATGAGTATTATCCGTTGCCATTAATGTGGATTTATGTGGATTTTTCAGCCAATCAGCGAGCGATGCGTTTTATGGGCTTATCGTACTGACTTCCTGTTATGTATCTAGCATGTAAACATACCAGATTCGTGTCGTGGATTACTGTGTATATTGCTATTATTATCCAAACGTGGCCTCAACTCTTCAACATAATGACTTTGATCCACTTTGTTCTGATTCTATATCATGGATTGTTGAAATTATTGAGAGTAACTGAGAGTACATAATTAGTGAATGTAATCAATATAGAGTTAAAATTGATAGCTCAGACTGGTGTTAATGTGAGCAATGTGTTTCAATGGCTACAACCATAGAACGTCAATATTGATGTGAATTATCACATATTACGGAAAACCGTTTAGAGTGTATTTGTGTATTTGTGATTTCCAATTATATGTCTGTATCAGGATACAGTACACATCACGCTGTTGATGATTCACGGCGTTTTGGGGAAGGGCGCCTTACCAAACTCTGTATCGAACGTGTAGAATTGTCATAGGACTTCTTAAATTTTCTTCGATTTGCTCATGTAAATAATTTGAAACCGTATCCTAAACAGATACATGTAGCTTACATGTTGTAGCTCTAGACATTATGTTTATAGATCTTATGAGGACTTGTAATACATTACTGGTTTCTATCCTCAAACTCTCCTGGATAGCTGACGATGTTAAACAACGCTGCTTTCTCAGTGTATTACACAATGAACTTTGTTGTTATTTTTGTTGTTGCTGCTGCTGTTGCTGATGATGGCAATTGTGTTTTGTTAAGCATGCTATTAGATCTACCATAGAGATATATCAATTAGAAGAAAGGTGCGGGATGCTGGAGACCCTCGGATGAGGTATAACTCGCTTGTATTGTACATCCTTAAGGCATCAGTAACCAAAAATAGAAATAAATGTTCGCATTTAAATTACATTTCATTATTACAGGCCATAAAACACAATAAAATAAAATAGTGATAAATGGTAATTATCTAGCGGATGATTATCTCTTGTTAAGTCATTTTATTTTCAATGTTTCTTATAGAGTTTGGAAGAAAAAACTAAATTTTTATGCGATTGGAGTCGGAATTGCTGACGAGTACAAAAGATAATTTAGAAATAAGATTAAATCTAAAAGGATTGAAGTTTGTGTTTAAGGGTGGTTTGTACTTGCCAAAGGCTGTACTTTCAAAGACTCAAACAAATTAGTATATTATTTACTTATACTAAGTACAATACTACATCAGTGAATCGAATGCCTGGCGAAGGTGGACGATGGCATATGGTAGGAGAACATTTGGTTCTATGACGATAAACTCCTCTGGCCATTGAATAGTTGTAAGATTACAGATTTCACATTAAGAACAAATGAAGAAATGGGTAATTTAAAAAAAAAGTTACGATCGGATAAGGAAATGAATATATAGCCAAGTAAGCAAAAAACCGAAATGAACAAACACATAAATAAATAAACAAACAAACTAAATACAATTTAAAAAACAATTGGAGTACAAAATCAAGCTAGCACTAACATTGTGTTAAAATACAACATCTTCTACTCTGATAAATATTGACTAGATACAGTAAACAAACTAATAAACAAACAAACAAAACAAGCAATCCGAGTATGGGAAAAACCCAACCAAACAAAAATAATATTATGTTGAAACACTTAAAACACATCTTCATTTCTTATAAATAATACTAATTGTTAGAACAATAAATGGTATTGTTGCACGTGAGAACTCGGTTGAACATCCTTCTAGCTTCATCTCCACAATAAACAAATTCCAAATGTATTTCTCTCATCATCAGTTTTGCGAGTATCGGTATGTGCTGGTTCCAGACCTACCAATTCCCGTTAGACGCTTTAAATCTTCCTTTGAAAACATTCGTAATCCGGATTCGTGAAGTCTGAACCTACCCTGGCTAATGGCTGACGGGAGTTTGATCTTTAAGTTCGATTTGTTTGCTATGGAGATTGGCTGAATCACTCAATCTGTGATGTGTACACAAATGACCGAGAAACTAAAAGATTTAACATTTATATAGTCATGACCTTCAGTAATCGTTAGACTACAGAACACAGTGAATGTTCCCTGTTCGTGACACATCTAGGTATAATATATGATGATTAATCACAGTCAATATAGAGATAGGACCATTTTCAGATGTTAAACACGTGTATTTGGTATTCATCGTTTATATCCCACAACACTGCCCACACTTATAGTTCTCAATAGTTACTAGTATGGCCTGTAGGTAGCGGTATCTGTTCCAGCTTATGTTACCGCCATCTGCTGTCACCGAAAGGGAGACATTATGTTTAGGTGTTTTATTTTCATGTACAATCTGAGCAGATAAGTGATATGCCTAGAGCACGATGTATAGGCTTTGTGTGTAATATGTCGAATGTGTTAGTGGACTGTGTGTGTTAACACATTAATAGTGGAGAGTAAAAGATTAGAGGGAGAAATATATATATAAGCTAATATACACCGAGTGGTTAGGACATGGTACTGCTACATATGTGTGTTATAATATATAAAGGAAAGTAACTGTGATATAAATAATTGTTTGTTTACCGCACGTTATAATTACTAAATGAAGAGTTGAATTAAGGCGCTGGAAATATATGTTTGATATTTGTAATAATGAACAGATGAGGTGAAAATAGGAAGTGTTCAGTACTGAAATCAGGTGACATATAAAATACACACACACACACACAAGAGAGAGAGAGAGAGAGAGAGAGAGAGAGAGATACACACAGAGATAGAGAGAGAGAGAGAGAGAGAGAGAGAGAGTTGAGGTAAATTGAATTAGTTTATATAGTCTCGATAATTATTTTATATAACTTAATATATAAAATATTTTCTCTTGTCCTTGGTTTACCTGAAGCCTAAACCTTAAAAGAAGGTAGCCGCCTGATGTTTAATTTGGCCTCATGGAGTTATAAAAACTCACCTGTTCAAGGTTGCTTTCACAAGTAAACAATGACTATTTACAGACATATTAGTTGAGATATCACTATACAACACCTTTGAATGGCTCCTGATAGTAAGGACGCTTTATTAAATATATTATTGTATTATTATTATTATTATTATTATTATTATTATTATTATTATTACTCAGGGATGACATGATGATACTCTGTAGAATCTCTTCTCGTTGATAGATAATTAATACAACAGCATCATATCGTATTAATATAAGTTAATATTAGTCCCTGTGCTATAATCTGACGTGTATGCATTGCTAAACTAAAACTGTTTTTTATGAAACTCCACATTATCAATATAGGGAAATTCCATTGTTATAATATAGCACCAAAAATAAGACAGAATGCTGCGTATACATTATTATGTCAGTAAGAGTATTCCGTAAAACAGGAAAGTGAAACCTTTCTTTGATTAAAAGTGTGGATATACATTATATGGGGATAAAAGGTGAAAACAAACGCGTGAAATTGTCAGAGACATTATATATATATATATATATATATATATATATATATACTGTCCTGACGTCCAGTAACAGATCGTATACAATATGTTGATTACAGTAAATTATTATATATATAACATACAAATATTATGTACACAAAGTTCTATAACTATATAAATGATACACATAATAATATATATTGAAATATAAATCACATATAAAGTAACAGCTTAATGCGAACAATATTATTTCCAAAAGCATGTATGACCAAAGTTTAATTCAGTAAACCGGAGGAATGTTTGTGATAGTTTTGTGCAGCATTCATTCATCATTTATTCCTTTCGGTCAGGATTGTCTCTCTAATGGAGTCTTGGACTTGGAGCTGTGATCTTCGATGTTTAGATGCAAGTTTTGTGGTTTTGCAAGCGGTGGCTGTTGGTTCCAGTTGATGGAAGTAGACCGACGTTGTAGTAGTTGCACCTTTGGTCATCTGAAGACCTCACCAATCTGCCCTGTGGAGAGGTGATGAGGTAGTTCTGACTGTGGCTGTCTCTTATCAAACAGTGAAGATCCCGACAGATCCAGAGATTATGGCCCCGTCAAGATCATCTCTATTCGATAACGTATATTTTATCTCTCGGTATTTTCTTGCAGCGTAGATATTTTTTTTTTCTCAAGATATCAGTAGATATTATTTGATGGAATATGTCCTGGCGTACTTATACTGTCACAATGATTCATCCATTTATAAAGTTATTCATTCTGTGTAGGCTGTGTATGTATGTAGAGTAATTATATTGTTGTATGTGTACACGGTTTCAACGTCATACATACATTGTACATTATTCTACTTAGATATCTATAAGATATTGTAGCCTGATGGATCGTTCCTAGACTTTTCTAATTCCTAATATAAGGACAATCAATACATTTAGAGACTATTGAATTCCGTGATGAGTGACGTTTCTTCAGCAGCAGGATGCATGGATAGCCTTAACTCAGCTCGATGTATTGAAAGAGTTGTGCTAAATGACTTAAATACGTTTATGTTAGTTTAATATGGAACATAATATTTCCATCACCTTTTTAACTTAAGTTTGAAGACTGTTTCAACCATAAGCTTTGAAATGATTGAGCTGATAATAAACTTGTATCTATTTTTATCCTTGACTGAATCCGACTAATAATTAGAACTTCTATTTCGTGACAACTGAAGGGCGCTTTCATGGTCTAGCGGTAGCGCGTTGGACCACCGATACCTACCACCCGTGTTTGAATCTCGGTGTGGGCATAACTGAAAGTTGTTTCATCTTTGACGTCGCTGAGATATTTATTTATTTATTCGACATTCCATTTAGTTCGCTCAAAATGAAGGCCTTCTTTGCTGAATCCAAAGTCGATTAATACTAAAGTCGAATCGTCCGCATATTGAGTAATACTTGCTTCCAAGGCTTCTATGCAAAGGACGTATACTAATGGAGAAAGGCTATACCCCTGCCTCACACCTCGAGTGGTGAAGAAGTGGTCGGTGAGGTATCCATTCACTTGTACTCGGGATTGGTGTAGAGTACTTTCACCATTTTATGAAATTGGGTCTGAACCGATAAGCTTTCAGAATTTGGAATAAGTAGTCGTGTCATACACGATCGAGGGCTTTACTTTGATCTAAGTTAATTAACATGCAACATAGTTTTTTTATTGCAGTAACCTATTATGTTACGTGTTAAGTGAATGTTGTCCTGAATGGATCTGCATGGCATGGTATTCTGCCCTGGCTGGCGCTACCGCGCCTGCAGCACGAACGTAGGTGCCCTTTTTTGGCACTACGACACTCTGCGTCCATATTGTCGGCAAACTGTACAATACGGTGTACAACATTCAGCTCACACGTCCTTTTGCAGCGCAAACATAAGGGTGGTCTGTGAGGAACCGTAACAAGAGCCCCCCCTCTCTCTCTCTTCGCCGAATATCGGTTCCCTGATTTTTACGATATGAGGGATATTTTCGATTTAATCGGATGTAATCATTAAAGATCTCGGTCCTATGAAAGTACGTTTTAAGTTAATATTCGGATTTAAATTAATGGTAGATTTGTCGGGTGTAGATTTGTTTGATTTCGATATTATAAGGCTTCCCAGCGTGTATCGTTATCAATCCACCTGGGAAGCAACCAATATCGGCTCTGTCCTCTGATACTCTAACAGAGGAAATGACCAAAACTACCAATCTCCTTAATTACAGTAAATTATTATTATTATTATTATATATATATATATATATATATATATATATATATATATATATATATTATTACATACAGCATTATGGAGTCCAGTCACAATATTACTATTTTTCCAAGATGTTGACTACATTATATTATCTGTACAACATCACGAGACGTCTTTCTCTGGTTCGGTAAATAGAAAATAAGAGACCGAATGAAATTTGGTTATCCTGATCCTATATTTTATTATGTTGTTAATGGTCCACTTTATATTCATAAATATTTGATGACAATTGTGAATGGATATATCTAAAGCTATATACCGTCGTGCTGCCTGCCAAATACTCCTGCAACTAACGAGCATATATTGCCAGGGGGTGGGCGGATGACCCTGAAGCAGATAATTGTATTTGTTAATGTTTGAAATCCATTACGTACACGTTTGTAGACGGTCGGTAAATGATAAGCCTTTTATGGTAAAACAATAAGGGTGGAAGTAAGGTTGTTGACTGCAAACCAATGGGGGGGGGGTAATATCAGTTCCTTTTAATTATCCTCAACGATATTCTCAATACTAAAGTTGGACCGTGCTCAGTTACGAACCGGTGAATAGTTTCTTTGTGGAAAGAGAAGAAACTTGACTGGGATTTGATATAACTGACTGACGTGAGTTTCTATTTGGGTGAATCGGATTATATCGATATTATTCGTACGTGTATTAAGTATTGGCGACATGAGTCGTATTTAGGTATAGAATATGAAATGGAATCGAACATATCAGATCAAAGTTGCCATAATCCAGACCTTTCTGCTACCTTTTCCAACTAGGATAAAAGCCTTTCTTTCGTTTACCATCTCTCCATGCCACACACGTCGTATATCAAGTGGTGGGGCCGCTGGAGACGGTCCTCGCCGTCTGGCTGTCTGAAGGTATATTCGTCCCATTTGCAGTTCGACCATAGCGGTCAATCCACATATAGGTATGTTTTCTCGTTCATAATGACGACTGTCTGTTCGTGTTTACAATAATTAGGTTATGTTCGTCTATTTGAGTTCCTAAAAAATGCAAGCCCCGAAGGAAATTAATTGTTTTATGTCACACATACCTGTTTAATAATCTCAAGTAAATAAGAAACAAAGTATTCTATAGTTATTTCTAGAATCGTTTGTAAATGGTGAATCATTTCTAGAATTATAATTATCAAATTATTTATATTTATGCCTGAATATATTACTAATAATCATTATTGGCTTTTGTATAACCATCACTCATATATACGTAAATATTTGAAGTTTGCGGCGGTTGATATACATTAGAGTAATATCACACAGAAAATTACAGCTAATATTGATTAATGTATTCTCCATTTATAGCCATGTTATACATAAGGCTAAATAGACAGAAGCCAAGGGGCTCCTCAGGACTAGGAGCAAGTCAAATTTGTTTTGCTGAAGCACTCTTATCAGTGGCCTAAGACTTCAAAGGTTGATGACACTTTACACTCTGCGCGTAGCGATATATATATATATATATATATATATATATATATATATATATTTTATTGATCAAATCATACTTATTATGTTTTCTAGAACATCAATATGGAGCTGATAGTATTGAAATCAAGTTTGAAGAGGACATATTTAACACTGTAGGGTATTAATGAGATTGTAAGATGTGTGAACATTCCAGGTAGATTGTTCCATCAAATAGAAAGGCTTTCAATCTATCATTTAAATAATTATGGAAAGCGTTTTTGAAAGGTTTTTTGTCTGAATTGACAAATAAGCTAAACTCAGTCTGTAAAAATTATTAATAATGCTATTTATAGTAATATTATTGAATTGCTTCTTATGAGAGATGGAGTCTTTTGTGACCGGATGTTAGATTCGAAGGCGAGAAGGAGAAAAGGCAAATGCTCTGACGTCACCTGACCCAGGAGTCCATTGGTACACAGAGTTCACATAGACATCAGTTCATCTTCCCGATTCTTCTCGCGCTTTCTTCTATAATTCCGCTTTCTTCGAAACAATCGGAAGCATCTTGATCTTGTAAAGTATCTTCTGGCTCAAAATGTTATGGTTGAATGTCAGTCTACGTTTTTGTTAAGAAATTAGTCTTGGGTCACATTTGTTTACA
>JAODUP010001418.1:0-27500 GCA_025642065.1 Paralvinella palmiformis | reverse complement strand
TTAATCAATGTTGACGAAAAACATATTCAATATCAAGTGTCCACCATGTGTTAAACAGACCAGAATCAATTCATTCTTTCTTTCAATTAAGTATAAGTAACTACAGATAGACAGACCAACATCTTATATCTTGTCATCTCTCTTATAAATGACAATTTGATCAATGGCGTATTTAGTTATTAACATTAATGCTAAAGAAATTCTTAAAACTTGAATTAATTCAAACATGATCTGTGTGGTGTTACTTATACAGCTATCTATCCCGTATATATCTCAGGTACGACTATCAGCTGAGCTTAACAATACAAAAATACCTTTCATTGAACTTTACCTTTGCACTAAACATCTTGATACGGATGTTCCTTTTTACCCAAAGCAATACTCAAATCATATTTAGGTTAAAGGGATACGATTCCTGGTTTTAACATTTATTAAAACTTAGTCCACTTGTTACGAGAATATATACCAATTCTGTTTAAAAGATGCATTTAATTACAGATAATAATCAACATCCAATATTTTCAGAAATATCACAACACGTGTGTTGTGTGATATTATAACATGATGTATTTTATTGTCTTGTTAAAATATTAGTTTTGTTTTATTTCAAACTAAATATAATATCACCCGGCAGAATTATTGCGAAAATAAACAAGTGAAACAATTATAACTAATTGGAAGAAATGTTTGTGAATGTGTTTCGAAATTGGAAGTTATTCATTTGATTATTGAGTGAAATTTGTTTTGAGATTGTTCGTTTCGAAGATTAAATTGATTAATTATAATTAAAGGGCAGAGAGGGAAGAAAAAATCGGCACAACTAGTCCAGTTACTGCAGAATACAGAATATGGCAATTAAATAGGTGTGTGTGTGCGTGTGTGCGTGCGTGCGTGCGTGCGTTCGTTCGTGACGCGTGTGCGCTAGTGAATCTGTGCGTTCATGTGTACCTTTGAGGGTGAGTTTGTGTGCATCTTTGTGGATTTGTGTGTGTGTGCAATGGCGGATCTACGGGGGTCCGTGGCCAGGACCCCCACCTGTCAGATGGTCAGAACCCGACTCCCATCTCTAACAGGGATCCTCTATCTTTAAATGCAATATATCATTTGGCGACATAATAACTAGTATTAGTACTGCAAATTTGTCATTCTCAAGTAACCACACCTACATTAAGTATTGTGTAATGTATGTTTGGTAGCATTACTATTCAACAGACATTTTACGTAATATAGAATGAAGTATAATTGTGACTTGTCTATTAAATAATAAGTTAGTAAGTACAATGTTTGACAATTCTCCCAAAAGGCAAAACTTCCTGCGGCTTGCTCCTCAAATAATATTGCCCGAATACTCGCCACGAGAAACTTAAAGGTTTGTGCAATACATGCTGAGTTGAAAGACATTCTTGTTTGGAAACATCTGGTGTCATTGGAATTGGGATAATGAGGTATCCAGAAGCTTCAATATTTGGTCCAGGTAGTCTAACCGGGCAGATTTACCTGATGCTTTTATCTTCAGATCCAGATTCATTTCCGAATATTGGCAATTTACTGGGATTAGCATGGAATCTGCCTGCCACATCTGCGAAAGCAGAGTGTAGTTTCTCTGTATTAAGGCTAATAAAAGGCTTTATGGCTGACACAAGGTTTTCTGCTTTAATATTAATGAAAATACATTACAGTTAATACATCGATTACCCACAAACTGCAAATGGTTCATTAGAGAACACCATAGACGTGTCTTCAAGCCAGTCTTTTCGTCTAACTCAAATAGATTTACATGAGGTAATAAATATTTTAAGCATCATTGTTTCTGCACCTTAAAATAAAGTCAGTCTGCTTATTAAATATTTTAATAACATAATCCACAATAGACCATGGGATTTTCTTCACAGGTATGTCTACTTTTTCCAGTATTTATACACAGCATACATTTGAACAATTCGGATCTAATTATTATCTGATTTCCATTTTTCTTCCACGGAAAAGGGGGAGACCCCTCCTCCCTTACTACCCTTTTATCAGGACTTTGTGTCTTGCATAATGGCTTGCCCTTGTTTAGATTCTCCCATCCAAACAATCTTGGACCCACTCCTGGTGTATGTGTGTGTGTTTGTGTGTGTGTGTGTTTTAGGATATATATATATATATATATATATATATATATATATATATATATATATATATATAACTTAAATTATTTTTTAAAGAAAACAGTTTCAAAAGACATGAGTAAATGTTTTGTTTAATTTCGGTGTTGATCTCTTCTGGATCTATAAGATTGACCTCTTAAAGAAACATCCAACAAATAAGGATATCATTCAAATTATGACACTAGCATAAATATTTACCTCGTAATATTACGTCCGTTAACACAGTATCTTCTTACAACGATGAAAGATTGCATATCTTATTAAATAAAACAGCTGGCGAGAAATTGTGAGCTGATTCTCTTCTTAAGTTTGGGCTTGAAAAATAATATAATTTTTAATGTGACAATTGTAGAAGATTGGCGCATAGGAACATGTAGACATCTTCTGTATTACGACAAAGGTCACACCAAAAGAGCAAATTAAGAACTCATAGTTATCAATATGTTGAGATTATTTAATATAGTCCATCATTCCTGACATCAGTATTTGTGTGTCGTGTATCGGAGACTCAACCAGTAATAAGTCAGAAAATGGATCGGGCAGATTGTTTCTTATCGAATTTCCTAATGAAAAATATAAAACACTGAAACAAATCACGTTGGAAGAGAAGACAAACAACAAACCTGTCTGACATAACTTGAATTACAAATACAACTGAGAAAGTTAAAGGTACAATCCCAAGTGTTACGTTTACGTGTTATAAATAATTGGAACATGTAATTTCTCGAACAACTTGCTACTCAGTCAAATGTCCGACATGTGACAAGTGTCACTGCTAAATATAGCATTCACTCATTAACACGCTCGTTGGCTATTTCGATGTAACATTCATCCTATAATAAAGTATGTTTTAAAACGATTATGATTTATTTCACGTGTCCTTATTCGTCATTTGATGAACTGTAATGATCTTGTTTACGTTACGCCATGAATGTGTAAACATTATTGTATGGAAGGAAAAGCAAAGTTAGGTCGTGTAAACAAGTCATTGATAATCTCCCAGTTCATTACTTTAATCTTCATTAGGGATCAAATCACATCTAACAACAGTGGGTATATATGTTACAGTTAATCTGTATAATCAGTTAATGTGTATATTACCTGAAATATTCAAGTAATACGTCTATTGCTAACTGAGATTTAACACAGATTATTCAGGTAATATACATATGATCTGGTTATACAGATTAAATGTAACATATATGCAAACTAGGAATAAACAATTCCGGAACTACAATACTCAGTCAGATCAATATCGACTTATCATGGTGTACATCAAGAACATATATTTACAGTAGTAGAAGTATTATTTTAATTATGTGAGTATCAATTAATCACCGACTGCTTATAAAATAAATCTAGATTATCATGTTAAAAATAGTGATTAAAGAACGGGCATTATAATAATTTTTTGTCTGTCAGCGCCTCATATTTTCCAGCTATTTTTCAGTTCCATATTTTATAATATTGTATGTATATGTATTTATAAGGTCTATCTTTTAAACTGTGTGTCTCGAATATATTTTCTCTCTCATATATATATATATATATATATATATATATATATATATATATATATATATATATATATATGTTGATGGCAACCTTTGATTTTGCCATTAATGTCCTTGTCCTTTATCAGCTCTGAATATATTCAATAAATTCATTAGACCTTCCATTTTATTTATAGTTTGTTGGGGGGGGGGGCGTATCATTTGATGGGGGTCCTGTATCTTCAAATACTCTTAGACAAAAATACGTGGACAATTGTGTAAATAAAACACGGAGGGACATTGTTTATCACTGATACATAAGTGTAATGCTATCCATTAGTGTTGTTTAATGTATAGGTGTTATTGTCACCAATCAACATAACACGCCTTAAAACATGGCCACCATGGTACGTTACAATATATAACATAGAACTATAATATGCTAGTAAAGACTCTTTATTAAATTTCAATTATTATTATTACTAGCACGGCCCTCTATTGTTAACAATGTAGACGATAACATACTGGGATAGTTATGTTTCTAATTATGCTATAGGTTCTAATATTGTCAATGGATCACTTTATATCCATAAATATTTGATGAAAATTGCAAGTGGCCCATATACCGGCTCGCCACCAAGCGATCAAAGTCATTATTATGGAAATATTGCCTGTGGCGGGACGTATGACTCCGAATGCTTGGAACTTCTCTGTTATTTGGGAATTTCGTTAAAAGATCCCCGTAAATCTTCGGTAAAATATGGGTAGTTTTGTTGTAAGGAAATGAAAGTGAGAATAAAGTTGTTTAAAAGATCGACGGAGAAGGTACTCTAACGATATACAGCGGGATAAAGCTGGCAAATACTAAACGCCGAACTGTCAGCTAAATGCTTTCTAGAAATAGAAAGAACTCGATGCCCTTTGGCAACCAAGACTGGTCGAATTAGCGATGGAGAGTACGAACGATGTTATTCGTATCTGAATTAAGTGCTCCAGACATCAGCCGGATTTTGGTACAAAGTGGGAGGGGAAATTGAACTCATCGGGTCACCGTTAGTCAGGATCAAGTGCCTCTCTCTCGTCGATCATAATTAGAATAAAAGCTTTTCTTGCCCTTTTGTTATTTCTCTAGGTGACGTACGTCATCCATCACGTGGTTGATCGTCTGTAGAACGCGTATATTATCTCGTCAGATGATATTTACAGGTAATTGTCTCTTTACAATTAAATAAGTTAAGGATAACGTAATAACGTCAATGTTTTATTTCGGAAATATTTTATCAATTATCTTTTTCAGTGCCCATTCGTGGTCTAGCGGTAGCGTGTTGCGCCACAGATCAGCACCACCCGTGTTCGAATCCTGGCGTGGGCATATCTGAAGGTTTCTTCATCTTTTATTTCGTTTCATTACCATTCCATTAGCTCGGCCCATTTAGCCTATCGTGTACACAAAAGTGACCGTAAAACACCAATCATCATCACCAATTATCTTTTCCTTATCCTCGTTCACTTTAATGCTGAGTGATGGCCACCGGAAATCAGACCAGGATCATTCCGGAACTGAACTTATATTACACATACTCGTGATTAATTGTAAAAATAATGTAAATAATGTAAAGCGAATACAAGAAAATAACAAAAACAAGTGTTCGGTATATCATCAAAATGTTCTATTTTATGTCATATTTTGTACATTTTTCTGAAAGGATCATTGGTCATCATTACTGACATGTGTACGGCCTTTAAGTTGGTTAAGTATTTTAACCTCTTGTCTATTTACAATGGTTTTATTCAATCGATTAAAAATAAATTAAAACAATGGTCAAACTAATGACATTTTTATAGTTTTATTAAACCGTTAATCTTGAAATCATACGTAACATTTTCACATATTTATAATAGATTTAAATTAGTCAAAAAAAGATAATCAGTTCAATATCATTGGTTTGACAGTTTATAGATGAAGAAGAGTTTTCCTTCCTTGTCTATTCTAAGTCTGTTCCTCAATTTGGAGTATACTAAACCAAATGTAGAACAAAATGTGTTCCACAACAGTATTAGATGGAACAGAGCCAAAATGTTATCATGGAATAATTAAAACAGCTTTTCTGTGATTCCCATTAAGTGAGGGGTGACACTGAATGAATTAGCTCACCCGTAAACATGTACGCATCTACTTTCCCACAACTTTAATCTTATCAAAACATAAAACATGAAAACATATTTAAAAATGCATGATTTAAAATAATATATGGCAATGATTTAAATCAATGAGTTAAATCAAATGATTAAATCGAAGAATTCTGCTGTTTCTGTACATAAAATAAATATTGTATAGAAACTGGTTATCAATATTGATAATGTTCGTCATTTCGTTCATTCATAAAGACCCGCCCCTCACTCCCCCTAAAAT
Source organism: Paralvinella palmiformis (assembly GCA_025642065.1). Lineage (NCBI taxonomy): Eukaryota > Metazoa > Annelida > Polychaeta > Terebellida > Alvinellidae > Paralvinella > Paralvinella palmiformis. Next base: position 21,444 of record JAODUP010001418.1, on the reverse strand, counting down.
TGTATCAAGAATTTATGGAAAAATTAGCGATTAAACAAAATAAAACATGGAACGATTTCCATCAATTATGCTTTATTTATATTGTACAAACAACAGTGTGATATAGCAGTATATTATATAATTTAACAAGGCATGTACGTTCTTTCTATATCATTAGACTATCATTGGAATACAAATTTGTTCAGTTCAATCAGGTATGGATCATTAATTTGTACCAATAGATCAGATCAGTGTTTAATAGAAAACAAATGAGACTCCAATCGATTTAGACTCAAAATAGCTTGAAACAGATCAGTATATATCACACTTTGCGAATATCTGGCAAACTTTACGAGTATATGGCAAACTGTACCAGTATCTGACGAACCTAGGTTTACTAAGTTTAAAAAATGCTGTTACAATGTTCATTGTTGTTACTAGGTTCACTGTTGTTACTATGTTAAATGTTGTTATTATGTTCATTGTTGTTCCTAGGTTCACTGTTGTTACTATGTTCATTGTTGTTATTATGTTCATTGATGATACTATGATCACGATACAGGGACGCTTAGAGTTTCTTCTTCAGTTTATACTTACTTCTGTTAGAGAGCATTTGAAAAAGAAATTCCATATATGCTTTCAAGCAAAATTCAGAATTTTAGTTTCAATAATCACGAAATAAGTATGAATTTGGAAATGTCACTGGCCACCAACTCACTGATAACAGACTGTTAGGACAAAAGTTGAATGGCATATTTTAATAATAGTAATAAACGTTATTAATTTATCATTATCAATTCATCAGTATGCATTAAATAATAACATTAAGTGCTCATGTTATCCAATAATATATATTTTAATTGTTTATATCAGAAATCAGTCTCCATCAAAGGATGTTGCCTGTTGCGGACAACAGGAATAAGGCAACTAGAAGTGAACATTCTACAAAATAAGATGAAACCAGTGTTATTAGATATATATATTAGTGTATTGTTTATTTAATTTATAGTTTCGTGTAAGTTTCGTGTAAATAAACCGGATATTACTAGACTTAGAGAGTCTGTGTCTGTGTAGATAAGTCTGAGTGTTTTGAATGAACTTTAACCCATAATAAATTGCACTTTATCAAATTATATGCCAAAGCAACATCGAATGGATTTATATATAGTAATAGCGTCCGGTTTTACGTCATTTCGGCCTACATCAGATTCGCCTTTATGCCAGTTTACTCGGATAAATTTCAGTTCAACGAACGTCATTACGTCCGACGTTACGTCACTCAGCTACGCCACCGACGTCATAATAAAAGGATGCGAAATAAATAAAATAACAATAAAAGATTTAAAAAATGTAATAAAAACACATTAAAGACATACAAAATATACATATGTAGAATAACATATTTGAATTGAAAGGCATTTAAGGCTTTTATCAGGCAATATTTCCTGTCTAAGTAAAAAAGCCGGTTATGTCACGGCTTTTGGAACTAATTAATGACGTAGGAAGATGTAGAACTGTACAGCTGTTTTGTTAATAAGCTTTTTCCTACATCAATTATATGAGATGGTTGTATTTTACACACATACACACACACACACACACACACACATATATATATATATATATATATATATATATATATATATATATATATCAGATGTGATGAAGGTGGTAGAAATATAAAATAAAATATCATACTCCCTTCAATCATAGAATTTGAACCTTGATCATAATGAGCTCGGACAGCCCACCCTATCACTTCTGCTACTAATACCCATTATCTGTGTTAGAGTGGTCAAACATTAACGGAATGATCTAGGTTTGTATATTGATAATAAACATGCCCACTTTAACTAACCTGATCATAAAGTAGTAGTTAGTCGTAGATGATGATTGATGATGATTGATGATGATTGATATTTTACTGCCACCTTTGTGCACATGGTAGGCTAAATGGGCCGAGCGATCTCCACAGGCAATGAAGCGAAATCAAATATGAAACACCTTTGAGATATGCCTACGCCGAGATTCGAGCTCAGGTGGTAATGATCTGTGGTCCAACGCGCTACCAGTTAGACGCATCAGAGGACTACTTAATGTGATAAACATTAAGAGTTTGGAGAAAATAAATTCCATTAATTTCTAGGTTTGGCATATATTGATATTTAAGTATTTTTGCTGTACATTGTCTAAAATGTTATTCCTCTACTAAGGGCAATTTATTACATTAATAGTATTATAATCGTCTTCGTCTTCATCATTTTCATTACCAGTATCACGATAAAGCCTTTAGCCATTATCACAAAATGGTTTTAAACTCTTTCAATTATAATAAACACAAATTTTCCAATAGATAAATGTGTTGCTATTTGATGGCAATGTGACATTGTGATTCGTTTTGTACGGAATGACAAATCCAGAATGTCCGATCCGGATGAAAACATCATTGTATATGGATGAGACTGAAAGTTAACAATTAACGTTACCTGTTAGTATCTGATATCCCACAGAAGAGCCCTTTGTAAGATCTGACGATGACGTGAGCCCCACAGCGTCCCTTTTAAGGCATTAAGATACGTATATACCGCCGAATGTCTTAATCTAAAGAGCTGTGTGGGTGGGGGTGAATGCTTTTAGATGCAGTCTCCGGAGTGTTGATTCCGTCCTTTACAAACCAATTAGCTCTGCACAGCTCTACTTGGATATACTGATTTATGTTCTAAGCACATTAATAGTCATATTCGTCTGTGAGGTTTGATATCCGGAGCCTCAAGCAGATTCTGACTAAGTCTTAGCAACACATCGGCACAATGGGCAATTGAATATCTCCTGCTCTCAATTGCATCTAGAAAGATGAGGGTAGGAGGCAGTAACCAACCCGGAGCAATAAAGGGTGAGAATCCTTCATGAAGAATAACGTTAACCGTTACCTAGCACCTGAAATATTGTACAAACTGCCAGAAACAATAAGACAGTTGAGGTCGCAACATAGCTTTATTAGATCTGTAAAGATATTTCTTACGAACTCAAATTAACAAAGTCATTTGTGAATTACATATATCGTATAATATATTGTACAATATTACATTATATTATGTTATGCTATCGCCATAATCAGCGGACTTGGACAGTGGACATAGATGGTTAAATATGTAACTTTTAAGCCACTGCGCCTCCTCGTATAATCAATTATATTCTACATGTTTGGTCTTTATCTTAGAGGTTACAACTTTTTACTTCTCTGTTGTCATGATGATATATGATTGTAAATAATATTATGTGATAAACAATGTAATAATGCTACTGTATACATCATCGAATAAAATTACTTACTACTACTACTTATCATGATGATAAGCAAATAATTATTCACCTACGCGTATACTTTTTTTACCTGTAATGAATGATACAGATACTGTGACCCGCAGGTGTTAATTACTTTATTAATAAAACAAAGAAACAAACAAACACTCATAAATACATAAATGCAGGAATAAAGAAATATGTAGATAATACATCCATATATACATTACTACCATCCATAAATCCATATATATATATATATATATATATATATATATATATATTTTGTGTGTGTGTGTGTGTGTGTGTGTGTGTGTATGTGTGTGTGTATGTATGTGTGTGCGTATATATATATATATATATATATATATATATATATATATATATATATATACGCGGACGCACATACACAAAAACCAGAAACACACATCTGCACAAACACACACACACACACAAACACACAAACAAACAAACATATATATATATAATTACCTGATAATTACCTGACTTACCTCTGTCGCGTCCAATTTTATTGTTACGTTTTTATCGACTCTAAATACATTTTTCTTACCCTTACTCCATGATGTAAAAGTTGACATGTGGACGGAAAAGGATAATTTCACGTAAACTCCACTTAGTAATGTTTGTCTACTCGAAACCAACATTACTCAACTATGACGCCCTATATATGGGGGATGTTTCATCCGATCAAATGACATTTCCTTAACGAAATGTCATTTGATCAGATGAAAATACATTAAATGTGAATTCGTAATGTAAACACTTTGTCAACGGTATTGACATTTATACTATAAACAACAGATACACCAGCAAACAAACAAACAAACACCCACACTTCCACCTTGGCTAAACAATAACAAAAAATATTGTACGTGATTGATACGCATCATTAACATTAAGCGGTGTAAATATGAGCATATTTGTGTTCATAATAATTCAAAACAATATATGAACTATATTTACCTATAACGAATATGATTATTGTAACTACTACTTACAACTGCTCATACAAATTACTGTAATCTGGTTCAGTTTAAAAGATGCAGTTAATGTCAGATAAAAACATTCAGCCTCGAGCTTTGTCTAAAACATCGCATGTCGAGTACTGTGACATTCTGACATGATGTCATTCATAATATTTTTGATGACCTTTTGCATGGAAGATTAATAAAACTTCTAACTTTAACTGAATTAGTGCGAAAAATGAGGAAGTGAAATGATGAAAAGAAATGTTTAAGAATGATTTTTTTAATTTGAAGAGAATTGTTTGATCTGTTTACTAAATTAGATTTAAGATGGTGCTTTTCGATAGAAAAATTTGTAATAATTATCAGAAAAGAAAATTAGAGGATGTTTGGGAAAAAGGATTGTTAATAACATAATAACATGTCGTATTTTATAACTACTACTAGTACTACTACTATAAGCACTGTTATTTCCAATACAATTACTACTACTACTACTTCTACTACTACTACTTCTGCTACTACTACTATTACTACTAGTAGTACTACCACCATCACTAGTTCCAGAACTACTTCTGCCTTTACTCCCACTACTACCACTACCGTCACTACTACCACCACTACTACTATTACTATTACTAACCTATAATTTAATATTTCTATCTTATTAAAGCAACATAGAATTACCAATTTTTATATCGTAAAATAATTCACAATAAACTATCTTCAAACTTTATAATTACCCTGATCTGATGTGTGTTCGATAGAACGGATCAATAATAACCAGAAAACGAACTTAATACATTAGAAACAAATGAACATAAATCAATTAGCGAAAATGTAATCTGCCAGTCTAGTGTCTTTATTGGATTAGTAAAAATATGTTATATATTTATAAAAACAGGTCAAATCACAAAAGCCATGAAATTCCCTCGTATTAACCCACAACTGGCTTAATAATCCTGGAAATTGATAGATGAAAAAATAGCAACATGTATTGTAAGGATTGATATATCTACGGGAAGTGCTGTATATAATGATATCAAACAGAATTTGTTATTTATGAAGATTCCTATGTCAGTCATATTCCTGATTATGATGGCGGCATTTGTGATGTTTTAAAGTGCACTAGAGCACAATGTTACAGTTATTATATTTTCAACTGGAGATCAAATTAATTATTCCAGAGATGAGTCATTGGGATAATGTTTTGTCTATTTTTAAGATGCAATCGTTAAATTTGTCTTGTTGGTGAAACATCCGTAACACTTCAATAGGTCGGATTTATAATAAGAGAGCAATCAAACAATCAAACAATCAAACAAACAAATATTAACAAACAAACAAATTGACATTCTTTTAATTTAATACCCATTGCTATCTATTTCTATGCAATTGTTAATCCAATAATGTTATTCCCTAGTTCACACACTAACCCACTCACTCACTCGCTCACTCGATCCCTAGCTCACTCACACACTCATTCACTCACTCATACACAGACTCACTCACTTACTCGTTCACTCAGTCACTCACTCACTCATTCATTCAGTCACTCGCTCGTTCATTTAATTAATCACTCACTAATCCACTCACTGACTCACCTACTCAATTGGATATGAGATAGAATGGAATAGGTAAATACTTCCTATATAATGTTAATATTTTAGGTTGTTTTCAATACGATTACAATTGTTTCAGTAGCCAGTTTCGCCATTTGAACGAAACAATTTTCAGTGTCACGCACAGCACTAATATGTAAACATTTATTAATGGAAGGAAACATATTTTGCATAATTTATCAGTTCAGTTCCTTTATCATTATTAGAACCTCAAACTGGATAACGATGTTCAGTCAGGTAAATATTGATCTGTATTGACCTCAGGTGCTTATTTCTTTTCGATTTTACTCATTTATTGCTGATGACTGAAGACTGCATTAATATATTTGATAGTACATATAAGTCGTACATATTCCTCCATGTTACACACGTCACACATCGCTGTAAATAGTTCTCTCGAGTATTTTTTTTATATATATATATATATATATATATATATATATATATATATATATATATATATATATTTTAAATTTTTTATATATATATATATATATATAATTAGTATTATATCTGAATGAGTCACTAATAATCAGTACTGGGTTATTTTTGTCATTACACGAAAATGTCATATTACGTTAGTTGGATAAAATTATAAAATGGCAGTTATGTCATACATAAAAAAGGTTATTAATATCAGTTAATGAATATAATTTCATTTAAAGTTTAATTTTATTAAATCAGCTATTAAGAAAATAGACGGTTTTCTCGTTTTACTGGCTAACAATTAAATTAAACACAATAAAACGGGAATCGTTTATCTGAAAATTATATTACAACGGTTACATAACAAAATATCATAAACTGATACATCCTCCATCAGACGGCTGCCAACTGATTATAGCACGTTCTTCCAATATAGATCTCTGAAATAAATGAAAATAGACAACTTTCATATTTTTGTTTCTAAAAAAAAGCTGTTACCTGACTAAAGTTAATCTAGAAAAGGAAGCATCTTCCGGCTAGCTGGGTCTGTCTAAATAAAAATATAATATAATTATTTCGTTTTTTTAAATTATTAATTTCGTTATTAAAAGCAAATCAAGTAACAAAGATCAACTTACTGTTTTATATTAAACATCAAAACAAGCTATTGTTGTATATCAAGGTAATTAAATTGATGCATCAGACATGTTTACTACTACTACTACTACTACTATTACTACTAGTACTACTACTGCTACAATAACTGTTTCTACTACTACTGCTGCAACTACTACTACTACTACTACTACTACTACTAATGCTGCAGCTGCCATATAACTATTACTACTACTACTACTACTACTGATACAGTTGCTACTGTTGCTACTATAACTAGTGCAACTACTACTCTATATTCCTGGCTCCCATGTTCGATTAACCAGAATACATATATAAGTCAAATCAGTGGCAGAATATAATCTTGTATTACTAGATAAATATCTGGTACCAATAAGCGAGAGTATGGGAGCAATACTGTAGTATATGACACCCCCAACAGAGCAAGATGAGTACCAGTTAGTAATTAGTAGCTGAGTATCTGCCTAAAGTATAATTACTATATGTCGGAATAGCTGTACTATCTTTCAGGCATGGATAATTCTCAGTCAGAAATAAGTGAGCATCTATGAATTCTGGGTGAACTACTTAAAATACATTAAACTACGGCAATACAAACGTACTGTCAACTGTCATTGCGTTTACTATACCTTTTAAGAAGTTTGAATGCTTCAATCTGCAGATGAATCCAGATGAGATAGTACTGTCTAGACTGATAATACCCGATGGTCGTGAGATGAGGTAGCAATGGTCCCCCATTCCCTGCCCCCCCCCCCCGCGATGGCGCATCCCATAATTACCACAAAATAGGGCAACATTGAATACTCCCTCGCCATTACTATAATTCTAGATCAGTGTCATGTAGATGAGGACACTATAATGATACTGGAATAGGCATGCTCATATGGCATGATCTGTATACTCCACTGTAAGATGAATTGTTGTACGAGTGCCTAGTTCGATCGGAAACAACGTCACATGAAATATCACAACAAATATTTAAAAAACACTTTATGTGTCCAGGAAATATATATGATTGTATAACAATATTAATTATTAAAATTGATGACCTACTTCTTAGGCCATGTATGACAATTGGCATTAGACCAATTAACCTAATTTTGTAACCTTTTATGTCATCACAATTACCGTAGTAAAGTGATCAGCTCAATTTTTGCTACAGATGCTGTTGTCAACAACATAAACAAATTGTCGTCGTCGCCATCACTTTATTTACATTGATAACAAAACGAGGCTGTCGTTGTAAGGGATTCCTACACGAGTTCTATTCTATATGATGTCCATTATATTCATCTAATTTATTGACAACTATTAACAAAATGTCATAACAATAAAGCAAATGATATTCTAGAGTTCGATAATTGTTCCTTTGATTAGAACCGATTACGAAAATGTTGAATACAGAAAACGGAATTACCTTCTAGAAACCCCGGATGGCTGATTCTTATGGTGGGACAACGTTCGAAACTAATATAAATTTCATCCAAGTTTGTGTATAGCTCCGTTTAGGTAGGGAATGTATGAGCGAGGGCGTGTGTTTTATTTAGTCTGGACGGTGATCATCGGCTAATATACATATGAGCGAGAGGAGAAATTATTGGATGAAACAACTCGCATACGCATATAACACTGATGTTCCAACCTCAATTGGTTAGCATGCAACATAGTGCCCTCTCTAATATACCGTGGAATAATTTTTGTTTCACTAATAAATCATTCGTAAAATGAACATTTATGAAGCGTTTTATTAAATAAAATAATGCGAAATATACATTGAAGCCTTCTTCATGCATACACCGAGATTTAAGTCCTATTCCTATAGATCTGGGACTAAACGTGCTACCATTTGAGTGACACAGTTGTAGATTTTAGCCTAAATGATGGATTATAGTTCATATAACGGAGAGTAAGACAGCTTTAATTGAGAAACTAGAGAAGGTTCGAACTATCTTTAAAGTTTCTTTATAGGGAGAAGGGCATGTTGTAAATAATTGCCATCGGTTGTTATTAAATTTAGGAGATATCGTAGACGATGATTGATTTTTGTTAGTAAGGGTGCTTTGTATTAGCTATACAATTATTATTATTATTATTATTATTATCATCACCATCATCATCATCATCATCATCATCATCATCATCATCATCATCATCATAATCATCGCCATAACGCGTTCAGTGATTATAGCAAAATGACTTATTTGTATTGGTTGCAGTCGTATTATAAACAACAACAACAACAACGAAATTGTTTCATTTTTATGCCCTAACGTTATGGTGAGAATCGCGAAAAGAAGAGAAAAAGAAGAATATATTACTCTAAAAACTACAATAAACTATCGAAGATAACACGTTCTTTCAACATCAGACTAACATTATATATTATTGTTAACTGTTGTATGAGACACCATTGATTAATCTGTCATAATGTTATTTTGTTACAAGCCGTTTGTTTAGTGTTTTCAGTATCGATCTCCCAAGTACAAACCTATATGTTATATGTATATTATATGTTGAACTATAGAAGGAAGTTATTGTCTCAGAGACGTCACAGACTATATCTTTATTAAAAACAAAAGTAACTAAAAGCCATCAAATTTAATAGTGTGTATTTATTTTAGATTTCTATTGCATATCATTAATCATATAACTGATAATTATGATATAAATTATATATAGAACATCTATGTCTATTTTCTGCGTTTTTCGAGTAAAGTAGATATAATTCTAACGGGGGGGGGGGATTTAGTACATATAATGATAAACTTGTAATATATTATATATAAATTAACGTTTGAATGTGCACGCACATACATGCACTCACGCAGAGAGAGAGAGGGGGGGAGAGAGAAAGAAATGTTATTATTTCGCTCAAAATTGATATTTTAAATTCCTATGTCGTGGCTTACCTTAAAGACCAATACTGTATTAAATGGCTTTGTTAGGCTAATTGTGATGCCAAAAGTCGACTTCGTGGAGAAGAAGGAGATATACTAAATATCTGAGAGGGTAGGATTATATAAGTCTCTGGAGAGTTAGTCGTGTCCTTCGGCAATCAATTATCCATATATATATATATATATATATATATATATATATATATAAAATGGCCTATCTTACCAATGATTCTGTCCTTGGATAGAATGCTTTGTGTCTTAAATACATTCATAATTATACTCTTTTGTAAACCTTTTTTTAAATCTCAGGAGCTACGAACAGTTAGTGAATAAGCCATAACAACACATCAGCACAACACGACATTAAGTCTACTCTCCTGTCATCGGCATGCAAGATGATAGAATGGGCCAATCCCTAACTCGGGAGACACAACAAAACAAAATCTGTTGGAGAAAATCTATTTACCGTTAATGTTCGAAAATGAAAATCGTGGTCGTGGTGTAAATGATTTACTACTGATAATAACGGTTATACTGTTATCCCTGTGTATTTATTTGTCTCTTTATAAAGTAAAGTAAAGCATACAACCAAAAAAAACATCAAGTAAGGAACAAACAAGTGATAAGCTAAAGAGAAACAAAAGCATACAGGATAGCGAATAACAATTACAGATAAACCTGCCCTGTCTCTATCAAGTCTGACTATTTCCCAGAATATTGTTGGTAGCCCACTATTTTTAGACTTCTGTGACACTTATATCTAGGATAACTAATACTAATTAACTATATATAATTAACTATATATATATATATATATATATATATATATATATATATAATGTATCTGGTTAAGTGTCTGAATTCAGATGTTCCCCATAGCAGCAAATAATAATTAACCAATATTTGTGTGAAATAGAAACGTTTCCTAAATGTGAAAAACATATAAATATTTCAAAGCTCTGTTTGAAAGTACCAATTATTCCCAAATAATTACATTATGACATGTTGCCTTTTAGATTCTTGTTAAATAATATGTTTGTTTGATCTAAATCTGATGAAATATCACGCCTAATGAATCTTTGGAACATAATGAATTGGAACTATTGGAAGCGGAAATTAATGAAAGAAATTGGCACAAAGTACTTTCGAAATCAGAAATGAATTGCTAGGTCTGGTTATTGAAATTTACCTTGCCATGTTGCTTATTGAATGATAAAACGATTAATTATAAGTCGAAAAGGTAATTACAAGGCGTACAGGCGAATATAATTGGCACAAATATTCGAATCACTGGAGAACAATAACAGAAAACAGAAGAATGGGCATTTGTTTTACCTGTAGCCCAGGTTACACCTGGAACATATAGCCGAGGTGTAATATCCTAGCTAAAACATCCGAAATCACTCGGAATAGAACCCTGAGCTCTAGTTATTTAATGGCACACACTATGCTCTTCGTTGCGCTATCAGAGCAACATAACAAACAGAAAGAAATGAATCAAACATAATTTTTTGTCTCATTAAACTAAGTTTTTGTTTCTTCTTTCAGATCGAATCTCGCCAAAATGTCAAGTGACAAGATTGATGAAAGGAAGAAGCACGAGAAAAGGCTGCGTGAGCCGATACTAATTTGTAATTGATTGTATAAAAAGAGATTGTTTTTTAAACCAAAAATAAAAGGTTTTATTTGTTACCAATTAAGAAGGATCCTTTTTGAGGGTTGCAGATAATAACATCTTTTGCTTGAGAGTGTACAGGAGAACAATAAATGAATGATCTACTGGCATCAACCTGTGTTCGTCATTTGAGATAATGAAATCGCCAATATAGACATTTTGTAGTTGGTTTGTCGTTGAGTCAACCAATAAGTCAAGTAATGAGTCAGTAAGATTACAAACTGCCAATTTCAGAGATGTAATCGTCAAATCAGTATCATTCCCAAAAAGGTTTATTATTATTATTATTATTATTATTATTGTTGTTGTTGTTGTTGTTGTTGTTATTATTTCTGACCCAAATAATAACGGCTAAAGGTTCATGTCATGCATAGACCAGAGGCCAGAGGGGGTGGTGTGCCTACTAGTTGCCTATTAATATATTTTGGAAATCCGTTAAATGTACGTCCGTAAATGGTGATAAAGTTATAAATATGTGTGTAGCAAAGGAGAGAATTAGAGCGATAGACTTGTTGACGGATTCGTAGAATAACTAGTGAAACCTTTATTATTTATCATTTTACGAATGATTTCTAAATGAAAAACTCAAGGACGACTACGTTGTACAATTGTTCAGTTACTCTGTTGCAGACTTCCAATTCGAGATTCGATGCCCAGTGTTTCATCTGTCTGGAAGCTGTTCCACCTGATCATTTTCAGTTCGGGATCTTTTCTGGACAATATGCATCAGATGTGTTCAGGATAAAACCATCCATTCACCGGCCACACCCAAACTGAGATAGTCTGCAGACTGCCATCATATCATATTAGCTGCGAACAGTGTTCCTCTTAATTGTAGCCTATCTTACATTTCTTGTATGTAATACTAGTTTCTCTATTGAAAGTATTTGTAATCGGTTCTAATCAAAGTGACATTTTTACTAATCTGGACAAGATCAAATAATATTTTTAAACCCATCAAATTCTTTTACTGATAATCGCCAATTAATTGGACAAATACGATGGTCGCCATTAAGAATAGATATTATAGAGGAATCCATTATAATGAAAGCCTCGTTTTGTTGTCACTGTAAACAAAATAGTAATGGCGACGAATAGTTTCTATTGTTTATAGTGTCATTTGTACCAATAATTGATTCACATCATTGTCAATTAACAATGGTAATTGTGATGACATAAAAGATTGACCAATTATGTTAATTTGTCTGATTTTAAGTAGTATAATACGTGGGTCATCATTTATGGCTCATTCTAAATATTCAGAATTATGCACAGTCATAGCCCATAGAGATGCTAATAACTAATGTCAGAGCGAAATATATTATTCTCATCACAAACGGTCGTCAAGTTCCACGAAACAGTAAACAAGATCCGATGTTACAACTCATCTTAACAACTTACCTATATTCTATCAGATTTTGATCTATAGCTATGGTAGTAAGGAGGGGGGTCTTTTATGTTAATGTCTTATCAGGTCATTAATGGGTGTTCTGAATGGATAAAACTACCTTCCAGCCCCCCTTCATCCAATATTATTATGTATGAGAATACAACACCCACAAATACATATTACACAAAACAGGATATAACCGATTATTAATTTATGTACCTAATTTAATTTATCAGCATATAACAATAATAATAATATATTTAATAAAGCGCCATTTCTAGCACGGGACATTCAAAGGCGCTGTACAAATAAAATGTAATATAATAATACCCCGAACAATATGTCAAGAGACGAGGCATTTCTAATATCTGCCGGCAACCTATTCCACAAATTGGGGGCTGCAACACTAAACGCACAGTCACCATATGACTTGAGCCGAGACACTGGACCTGCAATAGTATCTGACTGGATGACCTGAGTTATCGGGATGACTTTCTAATGGAAAACAGTTCACACAGGTATTCTGGCGCCATATCATTAATAGATGTATAAGTTATTAACAGAATCGCGAAATGGATACGCTGTCTAACAGGTAGCCAATGTAGTTTTTGAAGAATTGGGCTGATGTGATCATATTTGCTAGTATTTGTTACAATGCGAGCTGCACTATTCTGAATTCGCTGAAGGCGATTAATGTTATAATCAGATATGCCATATAACAGGGAGTTACAATAGTCTATACCAGATGCAACAAAGGCATGGTCTACAGTTACAAGTGATTCTTGTGTCAAGAATGCTTTTAAACAGTGGATGTTCTTAAGATGGTAGTAAGCAGCTCGGTATACTGATGTGACATGTACAAGCATGTTAATACATTGGTCAAAAATAACCCCTAGATTATTTCCTGACCCATTAGGGGTAATCGAAGATGCACCCATCTGTAATGCTGGTGTCTTTAGGGATTTAACACAATGTGATGATGCCAAATATAAAATATTTATTTTATTATCATTTAGTTTTAGAAGATGTTTAGTCATCCAGAGCGAATATCAGCAATACAATGTTCTAAATTCTTCAACTAAGAGGAGACATTTAACTCATTGTCATGATCTAGTGATTATATACAGCGGTGTGTCATCAGCATACAAGTGATATTTAACCCCATATCGTTGTGCAATGATCACAAGGGGATAGGTATACATTGTGAAAATCAGTGGACCAAGAACTGAACCCTGTGGTACACCAGCTAACAAAAACTGAATGTCAGATAAAATACCATGAACAGACACTCTCTGTGGGCGTTGTTCCAGATAGGATCTAAACCATTGAAGTAATTTACCTGACAGACCAAACATGTCTTTTAACCTAGAGGAAAGTACATTATAGTTAACTGTATCAAATGCAGCAGACATGTCCAGAAGAGCAAGTGTTACTGGCTTACCTTGATCAATTGACATCATAATATCATTTTTCACTCGAACCAAGGCTGTTTCAGTGCTGTGACCACTTTTATAGGCATACTGTAGTGATTCATTAAGGTTATTATTGATTGAATATTTGTTTAGATGGAAAAATGTAAGATTGTAAACAGGTCTGTAATTGTTTAGAATATTACAGTCCATAGTGTTGTTTTTTAATGGTTTTACAAGGGCAGCTTTCATGGATCTTGGGAAAACACCAACAGATAATGATTTATTAACTATATTTGTAATTGGGTTTCCCTTGTATGCTTTGATCTTTTTATTATAATATTCAGATTTAGCAGATTTTCAAAAGACTTAGCCTGAAAACGTAAATGGGTCTCACACTTCAAAGAATCACGGAGAAAAATGCCGACTCCCCACCTTTCTTGTGAATCCGAGCTGCATGATGGAATGAATATCCAGCTGGAGTCACATCACCAACAATTTTCTGGTCTGAAACATTACCAGTCAGTCAAGTCTCTGTAATGACAAGAGCATCAAGATCCATCTCCTTAACAACCTCAGATACTTCATCAGATTTATTACAGATCGACTGACAGTTAATAAGACCAATACTTACATTTTGTACAGCTGTGCCATTATATGGTGTTATTGGCAATGATCAAATTACTTGCATCACACCCAATCTTCTTTGGATGTTTTCCACTATGTGGGCGCATCGCTAAACAAATGGTATTACCACCATTGGGTCGTAATGCAAGCAACTGATGTCCCTTTTCTGAAAACGTATAAAATGTTCACAGCACTTTTTCACTGTCATAGATTTCTTGCAAAACTAATATTTCGTGTTAAATCACAAACTCAATCTATATCTCAACAACTCATGGGATTCTTTCAGGATGGAAACGTCACCCACCATATTTTATCAATAAATGGAACTATACATTGATCGATATTGGTAAACAAATGTTACTTAGAATTACCCTAATTTACACTGTATATCAACAGACAACGTTTGAAATGTATTTACATCCAGTAATGATAATTCTAAACGTAATAACCATTGCTTTTTCTGATTCACTTCACAATATTTATCTCATTCACGATTAAATATGAAATTAATCTGAAGGAAATGTTAATTCCTTCATAGCTCTGATACTTGATTCTCACTTCTATTTAATCAGACTTAAACTAAACTGAAATGCATTAAAAACACCTTTTATAGAGTCAACTTGAACAATAACCAAAACATTTACTTCATCAACTCAGCCGATTGGTCAACCAATACGAATAGACATTTGTCGACTTAAAGGGGGAAACCTGGACTCCATATACAATGACTAGCTATGACCAACTGGTAATGGGACAAATAGACCCTCATATAGCCACAATACGAGAGAACTGTTTAGAGTTGATCAATCACTTGATGTATGACGTGTGTGGCATGGGAAATGGCATAAAAAGAAGAAAAGCTATTACCATAGTTGTGACTGACACCAGAAAGGGAATGATAATGTTGGTATACATAAAACTTGATTATGGAAAATAAAAATATATTAATCTGGATAATCAAATTAAACTAATTGACATCCTGGATGAAGTGTTGTAGAAACTGATTACAGATAGTTTCAATATGACAAGTGACATTACACATGGATCGGATTAAAATATGATTGCCTAGTTCCAGATGTGAGAAAGGTGAAACAAATAATCAAGACTTGTCATCAATTAATACCTCGTCATCAGATACAATATTGTATTAGCTACCACGTTTTGATTGTTTTAATGTTAGAAATACAAAACGATCATGATATATGAAATAATTGAAGAAACGGTTCTGGGAGAGTCAGAAAATGATACAAAAAGTAACAAATCAGATAAGACAAGGTGGAAAGTGTATGTTTTTGCTAACCTTTATGGTATAATTAATCTAAACACACATTGTCTTTTTTCACACCTTGCCATGTTGATGACATCTGGATGTAATTATGTCTCATTTCTGGGATATCTTCGGGATAATTCTAACACAGTGATATATCCTACATAGAATCATAACAGTTTATCACAGAGAGAAAGATATAAGTCAGAGTATTAAAATTAGGGTGAAGGACCTTCCCTCTCTCTCTCTCTCATATATATATATATATATATATATATATATATATATATATATATATATATATTACTCTCCAATATCATATTTACACATACAATCTGCGCTAACTCAATGACTATGTTTCTTGCCCCAAGCGTAGCACTTATCTCCAAAGACACCTTAGTGTACTCGGATACAAAAAAGCAGAGTATATATATATATATATCCCTCCCCCTCTCTCTCTCTGTGTCTCTCTCTCCCTTGGGGGCACTTGATGACGTTAACAATAACGGGAACAAATACCGCCACCTCCAAGCCATAGTATTAACAAGAGAACTGTAAGCGTGGGTGGTATTCTGGGATATAAACGTAATTAGCATATCATATACATATTTAGGTTTCCATAAATGTTAAACATTTGTCTACACGCGCCAGCCTCCCAAATATAATGAGGAGAAGTGAAAGATGAAATACCCTTCTCACATAGGATGGCCGAGAAGTCAGTGAATTTGTAACTTAAAGAGAATTCAAATCAGATATAGAAAATACAATATTTTAGTTCTTACAGAAATTGGTAAATTTATTTGTTTTGATTTGTTTTTCTATTAATGCAATATCTTATCAAGATATATGTTCATTATTTTATGCATTAGTTTAATGTTTATATTTGGTTATTCTGATATATTTGTTTTACTTTCTTTCTTTCCATCATTCTTTTTTTAATTCATCATTCGTTTAATTTTTCTGTTCAACTGCCAGCTGATTTTCTTGTTTCCTTGTTGTGCCTTTATTCAATGGCTTCATAGATGAAGTCAGCATTGTGCACCAGCCCAACATCCGTGGAAGCATACAGTTTACGTCATAGCACCAGAAATATCCCCATCACATATTATCGTCTACCTTCATTAGGCATCGATCCTTTTCTAGAACACGGCGACGGCTTAATAAAATTCATATGAGTTGTAAGTTCAGCCTTCCGCATTTACAAATTGTTTAAGCACGCACACTTGTCAGGAATTCCTAATGTATTCAACAACAATACCGCTCTTTATTATTTATTATAAATCATTCATCCTATTTTGCCTACAATTTCCACAACAATAGCCATAAAATAATAATAATATTATTACATAATTCAAATGGAAATAGAAGAGCAACGGTGTTTATCTTGGTCATCTATCGACGATAGTTTGAATCAGGGAAGTAATCACTCTACGTATCTAACAGTCTTAAATTGAAACTCATCCCGTCATCCTTCAATCTCTAGACAACTAGTGATTGTTATTTCATTTTAAAATCTATTATCTCGAAATACCAAAATAATTTTTTTTTTATTTCAGGTGTCGTCTATATGTCCCTTCAAAATGGTGATGATTTGTCATCAGTTGACTGGGATTATATATTTTGTGTTGTTGTTTGATGGTGATTTATGTTACCTGTGATCTTTTTCGATATAGCAAATTATTCTCTATGCTTCTGTAATGATGATCTCACGATATTAGTCATTTAAGACACTGAGACAACTTGTGTTACCTGTCGTCTATTAGTTGAGATAAATACTTGTTTACTTCGTCAATTGATGTTATAAATATATCTACCTAGCACAAGCCCTATTTAGTTGAAGGAAACTTTACAGAAATTATTATGGTTATTTTCTCCATTAATTCAGCTGTATAATACTATATCAGGACTACTTCCAATACGTTTTAGCGAGTCAATACAAGACATCACGTGATAATGCCACGCAGATAGTTAGCTACATGATATTTGTGAGATAGTGGGAGGATGATTGTTATCTGAGATTAGTTGCAGCTTTTAAAATTTAGACCATCTAACGGTGGAAACGATAATTAATTTCATGATATGCTTATTATAACGACGAATTTAATCATTTTTACTTGAATAAAGTTTTGTGGTTTTTCTTCTTCAAGTTTGAGCAACGCAAGGATCCAGTCCAAAACATCTCAATAGTATGACGTTTATTCAAATTACCTTTTAACGTTTAGTCAAGCTGGTAATAACACGTGGATCATATGACTGAAAGCAACCCTTGGGGAAATTGGTTGATGGGATGAAACATCTCCATAAATAGGAAATCCATCAGAACATTTTAGTAGAGTGTGTTACTCACTTTGGTACACGAAATCTCCGCAGTGAATATAAATATAAATTATTGTTAGTCTTGAGTCTATCATCAACCGTTATTAATTTGCCTTTTTTGTTTCCATTTGTGTTTATTTGCATATTTGTATATATGTATGTTTTTATCTTTATATAATATTATATATGTGTGTGCATGTATGTATGTATGTATGTATACATGTATACATGAATGTATGTTTGTATGTACGTATGTTTGTATGTATGTATGTATGTTTGTATGTATGTATGTTTGTATATATGTATGTATGTATGTATGTGTGTGTGTGTGTGTATGTATGTATACATGTATATATGAATGTATGTATGTATGTATGTATGTATGTATGTATGTATGTTTGTTTGTATGTATGTATGTGTGTGTGTATGTATGTATGTATGTATGTATGTATGTATGTTGGTATGCACTATTGAATATACCCAAATAATTAACGCCAATATTATTAGCTATATTACAGGGAAAAAACAGATTATCCACTGAGATATTGGTTTTTATTGTTACATATTACTAACGAAAAACGTTCTTTGTGACACCTAAACAATCACAACGGGGGATGACCTGTTTGTACCTGTATGTAATCGATAAATTAAAGCGAATTTCATCGTCCAATAATTAGTTATAGTGATAGCCTCAATTTGTTGTTAATGTAAACAACATTATATCGAAGACAGTTGGATTATGCTGTTGACAGTAACATATGTCCTTACTATAGACCTATCATTATCATATTACAATTATAATTGTAATTTAGATTAATTAGTCTGACGATAATTCTCATATATATATATAATCGTTCCCAGACACAGTCATACATACATACCAACACACACAGATACCTATTATGATAATAAAAACAAATCCTAGAGTGCTATATTGTTATGTTGTTTGTAATCCAATATCGACACCAACACCAGAGTGTCGACTTCTGGGATCAAAACCATATCTCCTTCCTAGTATTTTAATTTAAACATCTGAGAGAATGAAGTAGCGAGGCTTTAAATGACCATGGTAGCTGTTTATCTGATCTTTTACCAAAATCATGAGCAGACCGTATTGAACTTATTACTGGACGTTTCACCGTTTCTATTATTTAACAGAATGAGCTGTGTTCTAAGACACATTTATATTGAAATATAAGTCGATGATATATGACATCGGAAACATGTCGGAGTTATTGAACGACGACCGTTGAGAATAGAAAGATCATATTTCAAATTCTTCCCGCAACCAGAAAGCTAGGTAGTGTTACAGGAAAGCTGTAAAGTAATTCCAGATACTAACTAATTTTTCCCATACTTTCCCAAAAGTCCCACATTACACTCCATCAGTCAAGTGGTATATGACGTTTATGGTACTGAAAAAGAAAGGTTTTTATTCTAATTGCGAATAACATAAAACATGATTTGATCATGGTTGTCTTTGACCTGATATATCAAGTTTCGACTCATACTTTTCACCTAAGTCTGGCTAATGTCGTATCTACACAATCCAAATACAGATAATATAGTTAAGGTTCCGATTAAACACAAATGGAAAGACTGTGAGCAGTTTGTTTTAACTAAATCTCTTCTATTCCAAGAAGCAAACTACTTGCCATTCTCCACCATTAATCCAGAGGATATCGTTAAATACAATTAAAAACAAACTAAACTAAATTCTGCCTTTATTCCTATCTACCAACAAACTCTATCCGTATCTTCTTCATACCTCTCAAACAAAAAACATTTATCATTTACCTACGGTTTACAAACATAAACCTGATATATTAAAATTATCGGTTTCAGTGTGATCATTCCACCCCTCGCAATATTTTATTAATAATGACCGATGCTCGTTAGTTACTGGAACCGAACCCGCAAACGTCGTTACAAATCTCACAAATGATTAATCTTCAGACGGCCATTGATGACACTGAGTGGTTTATTTTCGTTTTAAGATCTAAGATCCCCCACGACGGATGACATTCACTAAAATAAACACTTACTTCCTATTAGGTCTGAGTCGTCCGTTCTATTTAACATCATCGTCAACCATATTATGATATTATTTATATTCCTAATAAAATCTCCATTTGTGGACGATATGTAATGGGCCGGATAATACGTATAGCTTTAAGACAGCTGAGTATTGTTGTATGTCACAATAGTAGCCACTTAAGACACTGACACACCTGTCGTTTATCAATCGAGATAAAAAGTTAGTTATTTGTTTCAGTTGATGTTATATAAATATCTACTTCAACATATATCAGGTTTGGGTGGGGAGCAATTTACTGAAAGTAACAACGATAAAGACGACGACTAGGATGATGATGATGATGATGATGATGATGATGATAGCAATAATAAGAATTAGTAAAAGTTTAAACTTCGCAGGGGGCCATTAGTCGCGGGAGTCAGTGAAAGCCGTTTTCCTGTAAAATATCAATAAGAAATTCCTAAATATTAGTTAGAAATATTGAAGAATTGACATAATTTAACCGAAAGAGCAATTTTAAACAGGTTTTAATCTAAGCATTTAAAAGATGACATACAAACATCTCTAAGTGAAATTATTTCATCTATTATGGCCCACTATAATAAACATTCAAATATGTAGAGCTTATAAAATACATAGAGAATTACGATTATTTTGTTGTTAATAAATTATCCAATGCAACTTAGAAAACTCTGTAAAATACCTATAATCATTGACATGAATAGAAATAGAGACATGGAGAGAAATCAACTTAATATTACATGTAAAGATGATCAGTGTTTGTTGTTTTTATTTTGTCACTTATAAGTATCTAAGTAAAATATTTAAACAATTCGATTTATAAAAACAAAAGATATGGGTAATGTAGCAAAG
>JAODUP010001417.1:37500-55652 GCA_025642065.1 Paralvinella palmiformis | reverse complement strand
CATACACACAACTTACTAATACTTCTTCGAAGTACTTCTCATATCCAACAAATACAGGTTTAAACAATATAATAACGTATCAAATAAATATAAACACCAACAGTTTTAACAACAACAACAGACATTTTGTTCTAGAATCATGTGAAGATCTACAATGCTTAATCATTATCGAGATATTAACCACGTACCCAACACAGTCAGTGTTCTAATACCCACGTCGTCATGATCAGGTTTAGTAATTGTTGCTAGTCTTTTGTTGGTAACGGTTGTGGTGTATTTTGTTTGTTTTTTGTTTGTTTTTGTTGCTACAATTAATGCTTATGGCTATGGCGTAAGCAACTATTTTCAGCGAAAGGCATTATCAGAATTCAAAACAAAGCACTTTGACAGCTTAGAACAATACCATGACTATATACAAATTAAAATCATAAACAATATTTTCTGAGATCTTATCGGATTAATCATGGATTGAGGGGTGTGTTGATGTTTTAGAATTGGAAGAGATTTTGCGATATTGACATAATTTCAGAACGAGGCAGAGTAAATATCAGTTAGGATAGTTTACTGATTCAGTGTTTAATTCTATTAAGCCGCTATATGTCGTGTTATGTTTGTTTTTATACATAATATGTAGCACAAACGTAGTAGTTCAGCAGACCAGGAAAATAGAAGAAAAAGAGAGAAATAATTAACAGACAAAATCACATCCTCTCATTTCGAACATAGACTAAGTCCGAAAGCTCGGTCTATTAGAACAACATATAAATCAAAGACATAAAAGCTTAAATTATTGGTCTTGTCAATTATGGCCCCGGCGGGTATTCCTCCCAATGGGGAAGCATTAAATTATCGACTAATATATGTATTTCTTACTCCCATATATAGTTGCGTTTAAACACATCCACATGTACGTAAATGCATACCCACACAATTGTTAACCCGTTAGAAACTGTTTGACACGCACACACACGAGCGCACACGAGCGCACACACACACATGCACATGCATACATACATGCACACGGACGCATGCACACACACACAAACACATGCACTCATTGATACATATACGAACGCGCACACATACTTAAATAACAATAATAATAATAACACGTGATATGTATGTAGCGACTTATCCAGCTAGATAGTTGCTCTAAGGCTCTTTACACATACATATCTAAATGCATGCATAAAACACACGCGCACACACAAACACACATACATACACAAAGCGAGATAGTGAGATACACACACACACACACACACACACACTATATATATATATATATATATATATATATATATATATATATATATATATATATATATATATATATATATATATATATATATACTTTTTACTAAAATTATCTAGCCAAATTAATTCGCCACTTACTAGCTATATCCAGCAACCAGTATCATTAGGTGAGGGCTAGTGATCTGGTTAGCTAATTCTTACATATAGCAGGTCTCCTGTCTAATTTCCCACAAACCTTGTTGTCTAAGAAAATTGTCTGGATACAATGGAAAAAGAAAAATGTTACTCCTTAGCGTGAATGTTTAAATCTTTTATACAACTGATCATTACAAAAGACCACCATCAGAGGTTTACTCAACAACGAAGTACATCAATTCAGCCTAAGACCGTTCTGGTGCCTGTGTAATGTTTCGTTCTTATCTCAAATTCTGAAGTATCATTTTGTTTAATCTCGCATTTCCCATTTATCTCTTGGCTAAAGTAAACCCATTTACAAGTGATTTATTTCAGTTAGTCATGTGCGCACAGACACACCCATGCACCAATCCCCCATCCACGAAACACAAACAAAGTCATATACACTTGCATACACAATTTGTGCGTACAATGACTGTCGAACCGGAAATTCGAATTCTGGACAGTAATTAATCCTGAGTGGTGACTTTTATGGTGAAACATGTGTCCCAATGTATCATCAGTCCCAATAACGAAATCATTAACGAAATGAGCCGAAGGAGGAATAATTGATGTTATGAGAAGTGTTCCCGAAATAGTTAGGTTAGGTGCAGGAGAAAATATGAGACGATTAGATCAATGTTAGACCAACTACAAATAGATGACAGTCCTTATACATATTATTAATATTGCCTTAAACAATAGCACTACGAGTGGGAGCATATGAATGAACTAAAGTTATTGCAATTAAACGAGCGGTGTTTATCTGGTTATGGGATGTATGACAAGGCCGTAGTCCTTCGGTCACATGCCATGAGTCCATGATCATCTCTTTCCTTAAGTAAACCTTTTCAACCATATAAATCCATGATCCCAAATAAATGAAATATAATTAAATTCTAACTAACATGGCGTGCAACATGCTGAGGGGAGAATGTGTCAATGCAAACAAATAGAACATGTCTCTGAACGTCACAGTGAACATGTTCAGACAAAATAATCTGCTTTACTCTAGGACTTACACATTTCATTTAGATGAACAATATATACAACGGCATGTTTTAATGTGTTGTGTACTTAAGCGGATTACTCTGCGTACACTAAATGTTGTTGTATTAGCATGACAATACGAATTACCTTGGAATGGAATGATATAACACATGATACCAACACTTTGCATAGAATAGTAATATTTAGAACATCATGTCATCAATACATTTCTTTTGTAATTTACTAAGTCAAATTCAATATTCCTTTTAAACAAGAAAGATTCATACTCAGGTAGATTGCGTTAAATAAGGAGAATAGGGTGTGTGACATCAGCTTCAATCAATTCATAAGCAGACTAGCACCTATTACACCAAAGAGTTGACTAATAGTATAACGTTTCCTTTACCTGATTGACATGACAAGCAAAACCAAATCACTAAAGATGTTAAGCGTTGAATTAATATTGATACTTCCTCGTGGAGACATATATTAGATGATATATGCGGGTTACCTTTCGAATACTTGTTCAGATGCACCGGAATAAGCCAAAACATATTAGAAAAAGCTACCCAAATTTTATATAAATATTATGCATGATATAAACACTGTACATAACAACAAGCCGACACGATATCAGCAATCATACATGATACACCATGGTTCAATAGAGACATCAGAGTTGACCATAACACAGTATTCTGGATATGTTGATTCCGAATTGGAATTAGATATTTAGGAGACATGCTGGACTCCGTCGGTAATTTTCTGAGCCAGGATGAACTTAACAATAAGTATCAAATTAATTGTTCCTTTACAGACCAATAATACTTTAGATGATATCAGTAATTATCTTGTTACTTGTCCCCCGGTTAGTAAATATTAGGAATCATTTGTAACATTGTGGAATTCCTGAAATTATTTAAAATTAAATCCATTGTCTGAGGACAATATCATTCTGGGATTTCCGGTTGAAACAATTGAGGTCATAATCCTTTATTATTGCCTAATTGCTTCCAAATATTATATACATTGTTATAAAATATATAAAAAAATTATTATTCTTCCTAAATTCTAGGCTATTTTCAAAACAAATTCAAGGTTGAGGAAAGAATATGGATCCTGCATTTTATGTAAGAGCAATTCACAAACAATGGCGCTATATATATATATATATATATATATATATATATATATATATATATATATATATATATATATATATATATATATAAGTGTGTGTATCATCTATTTTCATATTTATAATCAACAATTATACTTATGGATATTACTAATTATATGTTCATTTCATGCCTTCTGTTACGTTGCAATGTATGTTTTGACATTTTGCTAAAAGTTGTCTCATGCTATGTAAATATTGTTGAATGTAGGTATGAGAAATAAAAATGATTATTTTAAAACGTTAGGCGCTGATGGTTAGCAAAGTAATTATTGTTAGCTCCTTTGTGTGTTGTACTTTAGTACAAAGCGTTTGACAATAATTGATAAAAGATATATTGTTCGTAATCAAAAATCACATCGCTAAACAAACATATAGCGTTGTGTTAAACATTAGGTAGCGTGTAATCGAATGAAGGGATAATTTTACCTCAAAACCTCTTTGTGATTGATTAGAGGGCATGATTTAATTAGGTAACTCTTCTCCTTCTCTGACCACCAAATTAATAAACTGGCTGATTTTAAGATAGACACGTTTGAATCTCGGCCGTGGCGCTATAGAAAGAGAAGTCCCAGTCGGGAAGCTGTATATTATAAAACACACGGGACTCCATCATTTAAGGTTGCCCAACCACGTAAGCCAACTGTCATTTCGGCAATTATTATAATGTACAACTTACAATAATTAGTATGTATATATAATATTTTACTGAGTAGCAGAGAATTGTAAATATAATCCAAATCAATATCTGAAACACGCATATTGATCGCAATGAAGGAAAAATTCGCGAATTAGCGTATTTCTAATATATATAATGTTATATATATATATATATATATATATATATATATATATATATATAGAGAGAGAGAGAGAGAGAGAGAGAGAGAGAGAGAGAGAGAGAGAGAAGAGAGAGAGAGAGAGAGAGAGCAGACAGAGAGAGAGAGAGAGAGAGAGAGAGAGGGGAGGACGCGTATATGGTCTTTGAAAGTTATATACAAATTCGAAAAAAATAATATTTGCATTTTTGATCAGAGAAAAACTAAATACTAAATAATTGAAAAACTGTTATTTGCTTAGAACTTTACGAATTTGAATTTTATTTAAGAATGATTAGAGTTACAACAATACTTTAACAAGAACAGCGTTACGGAATAACATAAAAGTGCATGATAGCTCGTTACATTAAATGATATGAATATTTTATGATATGACCAAATCTTTAAGTTTTGGAATTGGCATTTTGAGCTAAGACGATTTAATGCTTGGTACGTAATGAGTTATTGTAATTCAGTAATTAATTAATGTAACTAGGACATCTTTGTAGTAGCTCGTCTTTCAGCTGGACATCTTACGGAGACGATATCCAAATATATTGTTAAAGTTATATATGGTAAGTTCTGCTATATGGATTCAGAGAATGGTTAATTATAAGTAGAAGACGGCTACAATATCGTTTATATAATGCAGGAGACATATGAACCACATTGCTTTGTTTATATAAGTACATTATAAAGATAACATTATAGTCTCTGCAGTACGCTCCTCTTCTGGTAGTAGAGATAAATGACATATGTTGTTATCTACAACTGAATGCAAATATATGCCATTTCACTGATCTACCGTCATTTGCAGAACTTTGCATTAAATGAATAAATTTCAGTCAAAACTAAAGGTGTAACTCAAAGAAATAACAGTTTGTTTTAATTTCTTCTCCAAATTCATCTTAACAAAAATAAACTGTATTACTTCAATGCATTGGATCTAAATTAAGTCAGCGTACTTATACTAATAATGTCTATTTAGCAAAGCGACCTTACTAGCAGTGACAATTAAACGAGGTTGTACAATGATAATAGTCTAACTAAGCAAAAACAAACATTTTACACATACAAATATTGTTTCATTATTAACAAGGTTTTAGGATAGACTATTATTCTTCATCTAACCTATTTAATATTCAATATTATATTTCAAAAGAGTAAAACAAAGGAAGGCTGAAAATCAATCATAAACACTTTCAAAAACATAAGTTTGATGGTAATTACACGTGGGCCATATGGCTGGGACGTGACTTCCAGAAACAATTCCACAAACAAAGATATATATATATATATATATATATATATATATATATATATATATATATATATATATATATATATTGTTCATACGATCACATTCTGTTCAGTCTTCTTTTTACTTCTCACAACCAACAAAAAGAGTATCATACAAATGCCAACTTCAACAAAATGTGTCATTTCGTTCCAGAATAACGTGACGATCCATAATGCTTAACTGTTCTCGAGATATTAATACACGATAGGTTAGTGGTCTAATGTTCTCGTATTCAGGATCAGATTGTGTTGTTGTTGCTGTTCTCTTTCATGGCAACGGGTCTGTTGTTGATGTTGGTACAATTCACGCTTATAGTTAGCCAAAAATATAACCGAAAGGCATTGTCAGAAACCCATCAACACATATTAACGCGTTAGATGCATGTCACGACAACATCAAATTTATATGCTAATCACTACTCACAGGGATCTGTTAAGATTAATCATAGATTGTGAAGGGTGTGATATTTTTGATGGGTAAGCGTTTTCGAGACAACGACACAACTCTCCAGAATGAAGCAAACTAAATATAATTTAGTGTGTAACTCTTATAACTGCAGTATACCGTCGTTTGATTAACATGTAGAACACATATATTACTTAATCACAATGATAATGATCAGGATACTACTGCTACTACTTCTTCTACTACTACAACTACACACCACCCCCACCACTAATAATACTGCCACTACTAGCACTACTCTTTCTACTTCTACTATAATTAATATTAACAATAATATTGATGATGATGATGATGATGATGATGATGATGATGATGATGATGATGATGATGATGATACAAATAATATTTAAAATAATAATAATAATAATAGTAATAATAATAATAACTTTGAAGGTAGAAGAATAATTTGTAATAATACAAATCCAGTGGCAATAGTAAACGTAGTAGTATTAACAGTAGTAGTTCAGCAGGAGAATAGAACACAAACAGACAAATACTCAACAGTCAAAACACATCTTCCCATTTCAAACATAGACTACGTCCCAAAGCTCGCTCCTTTACAACAACATATAAATCCAGTACCTAAGCTAAAGGGGTTGGTCTTGTCACTTATGGTTTCGGTGGGTAGTATTCCTAATGGGGAAACGTTAAATCTTGCTGCGATAGACAGTTACTTTTAAACAACGGACATATATAATATATATATATATATATATATATATATATATATATATATATATATATATATATATATATATATATATATATATATATATATAATGTTATATTATCATATCGTTTTAACATACTCACCACTTACGAGCTATATCCAGTAATCAGGATCAATATGTTAGATTTAGTGATCTCCTTAGCTAAATTTAAATTTATCCGGGCTCGTATCTATTGTCCTATAAACTATTGCCTAAGAAGTTTGCCTGGATTCAACGGACAATGTCCTCAACGTGAACGTTTTCCTATTTTACATTAGGGACGGGTAGAGAAAACATCATCATCAGATGTTTGCTCAACAAAGAAGTACATCAATTCAGACTCTGGCCATGCTGGTATCAGTATAATGTTTCGTTCTTATCTCAGATGCCGAAGTACACTTGTATTTAATCTCCCCTTACCCATTACTCTTTTGGCTAAAGAAAACCCATTTACAAGTGGTTGTGCTTTAGTACTTCACGCGCACTCACATACACGCGCGCGTACATATACACATACACCTCTAAATACACACACACACACACACATACACACACACACACACACACATATATATATATATATATATATATATATATATACACATACACACACATACATACACACACACAAAATACGCACACACAACACATATATATATATATATATATATATATATATATATATATAATGAAAGGTTTCATGCATTGCATCTTTCAATTTTGAAATACAATTCGTGTACTGATATTTGCTATTATTATTAATAATATCACCAGCAGCAACCGAAGAAAAAACAACAGCAGCAACAGTTGCCGTTGTTGTGATTATAATTAAATAATATTATTTTTATCCATCAGGTTATAACATATCATATCTTGTATAATTATTAATCGACCTTATCCGTATTATCCAATGGACGCTAAATTCTGATATCTATCAATTTATTATAGTATTAACTTTCAATAACTTGCCATTGTTGTATAATGGCAGCATCGATCAAAATACTATTTTAAAACTGTTTTTATATTTTGTTATCTGACTCCTTCTCGTCTGAACTTTAAACGATCAAGACATTTTGCTCCCTTGAATTTTTATCATTTTCATCATACATTAGACAGATACGAATATACGAATATCTAGTCAACTTGGTATAAAATGTTTACAATAATGGGTAATTATAATTACGATATATCCGCTGAAATGTCTGCTATTTTAATTCTACACACGTTTTATACATTCTAATACTATGTACTAAAATTAAAACTATGTAATCATCAAATATAATTTATAATATTTACATACATATAACAGATATTAATAATGACATAAGTAAACATGAAATGTCAGAGGTGAATAATTCTTGACCGTATTTTTTAACATTACAAAACTACAAAGGTATAACTGCCCATGACATTACCTAATTAAACGTGTTGACGCTTAAAGTAAAATGTTGATTTCTTTTTTAATTAATATTGTCAGTTTAATAAAAAGGGATTTGTAAATGCTAAATCGTAAGTAAAAATGGTGATGTTTGTTTACATTCCTTTCACGGCCCATAATCTGTTATAAATACTAATACGTGGATTATCAACATCGTGGATGTGTTATTAATACCGTCTTCAATGAAAGGAATATTGTAACAGGTTATAGCACTTTAAGGAGTATCTTAGCGTTAGATGGTATCCAACTTACCTCATAAATAGTATTTTATCATTTAAGAGTCTATACCAAATTGACAAATAAATCTGACAGACACATTTGACAGATATATTTAATGGATATATTTGGCAGATATACTTGAAGGCATATTTAACGGACATAGGTGATAGGTATATTTGACAGGTATATTTTATAGATGTACTTGCTTTACGCTTATTATCACACCAGAATAAGCCTCTAGATCAGCAATTTCACTTATTTTATAAATATTTCTTTGCCATTAATTTACATCAACGAAGATTCATAAATCAGAAACCAAAATGGCTGTCAAAATGTATTACTCAAACATGTATATATTTCGTGATCCTTAGTCAGTGAATTATACCTTTTGTATTAGACAGAGACTAGTAGATAGATAATAATAATCTTAGATGTATGTTTACTCATCAACATATGAGTTATCTTTGACATTGAAAACGATATATCATTAATGTCGAAGATAGAATGTTCATAATCTTCGCCATTAGTGAAATATCATCTTCAGTGACAGCTTTGATTGCTTTAGCTCATATTATGACAATAAAAAAGAGCATTAGACCATGAAAAACATCAACTGTGCCTCATGATTAAATTTTACATCATTAAGTATTTTCTCTCTTCTCGTGCACTTTAAAGAGAGTATTTATTATTGCTGAAATGTATGTGTGTGAGTGTTTATGTGTTTGGCTGTGTGTTTGTATGGGTTAGTGTGTGTCTGTGTGTTTGTGTGTTAAAATGTGCTGGCGTAGATAACACAAAATAATAGAAACTGTTGTCAATTCAACAGGAATTCAATCTACAGTGTACATGTTCAGATATATAATATATCATCAGCATGTATATTATCTTGAAATTTCGCGTGGGCGTACCTTTGTATCAATGTGTTTATCTGTCTATCGGTTTATTTTCGAACTAATTTAATACAAATATGGCTTCCATGCGTCTTATATATTAATATTATCAAATAGTGAAATGAAATGAGGCCCAGTTAAAAGATACCAAGTGACGTTAGTGACATTTGATATAAAGCGTTGCTATCTGATTTCAAGTTTTGAACTTAACACAGTATTTACAACCGTACTTTGATCTACAAAAATATTATTTCTGGGCCAAATTTAAACAATAGCGATTACCACTTCAGAGTGATCTATTCTGTGATTAAATAGATCAAGCCAACAACCGGATGTTCATCAGGTGCAACTATCAAAGCATCCCACAAGTAGTGGGCAAATGTATTAATCGTATTCTTCCAATTTGTATTTTCCAATAACATTTTCAATTCAGTACACAATATCGGGTTGATCACAACTAAAAGACGCGGATTTGTTGCAAGTGTTGGTGAACAAACGTAGTGCTGTTAACAAATACTTGTTATTTCACCATCCTATTGGACAGTTTTCTCACTGGGGTAAGTTTTATATTTGCACAGTCATTCAATTTCAAAGATTATATTTAGTTATATATCCAAGCTTAGTTACGTTCGTTACATCTGCACCTCTTCCATGGTAATTCCAGGTGATTTCCATTAAATAAAGGTCAATCTTGATTTAGTTCCTTATCACTTGCATTTGTCTCAAAGTTTACTTGATTTCACGTTTAAGTTCCTATTATTTCCAAATCAGATCAAGAGTAACTAAATTATATCATATTTATGCTTCGAACTTTTTATATTGATTGTTATGGGTCGGTTTCCGCGTATCTTTACCGTAAAACGTTTACTGAATATGTAGGGTAATATATGTGACTAACCTGTGATTAATAATGTTTACATGATGGAGACGTTTCTGTATTAGCGCTTTATCCAAGATTGATTCTGAAGGGAAAACCGTAAAAAATATAATTTCTTTTTAGATAAACAATTAAAATGTAACGGTTTTGAAATAAAGCATAGAACTGATATTTAATCGATAGTCCCCGATTCTTGTGAATTTATACTGAAATAAGTTCTATAAACGCACGTTTCGTTGAATGCATAACAAAATACGCAACCCGAAATATTCTGGCTGCAGTTTAATTGCAGAATGAGCACCGTCTTTGTACTTTGGCGAACTACTTGATTTGTTAATACAAATGTTGACTAAATGGCAACATCGGTTAAGGATTAAGTAGATGATTTACGTTGTTTAACTCTTCCAGATTTATCTAATCAAACACCTTCTCCCGAATTCTTTACTCTTGGTCGTCTGAAGGTTAATGAAGAAACGAGCGAACAAGTTATCCCTGGATCAACTCGCGAAACATTCAACAAACGCTGGTACAAGACGTGTATATTAACCACCAACCTGGATATTTGAGAACAAACTGTACTCTAACTACTGCACTACTGAAGCGGTGATTTTAGTTGTTTAGCCTCGAAACGGGTCACATCTTAGACATGTGTTATACCCTAATGAGATAAATCCCTAAAAACACAAACCATCGTAGGTGAGCTCCGGTGGCCTAGCGGTTAAGCACTCGGCACTTGGTGCCAACGGTCGCAGGTTCGAACCCCGTAAGAGGTCGAAACTTTTCCAGGGATTAATTTCTCGGCTCACTACATCGTGGGTGGCTGACCGCGTTAAATGGCGCTGCCGTCTCCACTGAATTATTTAAAATAAAGGGGGACGTTAAAAAAACCCTGAGGACGTAAAACACTCTGGCAGTGACCACCCTCAGGGTATTTCGGCTCCATCTTTCCGTACTGCTCCCCTGTGAGTCGTGGGGGAGGAGCTTCCTCAACCACTCCAACATAGAGGCTGTGCTGATTAAGCGACAGCCTGGGGATTCTCCCCGAACAACAAAACCAAACGATTTTCTTCGTGACCAGTTATTACTGTTCTCAATTCACTGGAAATATTGCGCAAAATATTCGTCTTTATTTGTAATAATTCACTAGGTTATGGCAATATTATTAGAAACCGATACAACGATTCCACTTATCTAATTGGACTTATTCTGCCGACAGCAAATAACCAACGTTGACGTTGTTTCTAATTAAATACGTCGTATTATTTACCGCCATCTCCCAAACCTTCTAATAACCTTTTTTTTCTCCAAATAACCGATAACATAATGGATGATATTGATGAAGTGAATAGTTGTGTGGAAAGACGCCTTGAAGGAGTATATTTAGTGAAATATTAAAAGCTATATTTGTATTTAATGCTTAAAAATAAACTGCATTCGGTGATGCTGTTTAGTATCTTGAGCTTGACTTATATTACTCTTTTCTTACTGAAGTATTTGCCAGAAACAAATGTTCTGGTTTCGGTATTGTATTTAGTAGCGTTAGAAAGGCGCATTAAACGAATATATTTTCTGATATATTAAATGCTATAACCCTACTTAAAGATTAAAAACAATATCTCGTACTTCACTAATCGCTTCATTATCTTGTGACTGACAGCTGATACTGGGGTTTTTGATAGAGCAAACCATTCAGTGCAATCACTAGTGTTGCTTCTGCTTCATCTATCAATTAAAAGAAAAAATCGGATTGAATATATCGTGTTTTCTTGATGTTACACTAACATGCTGGATAAACAGAACATTTCATCGTGATACAGCGAACCTTTCTGGTCATAATATAAATAGGTATCCGTATATATATATCAGGACATTCGGTGTAGATATGTAAGTATACTCCAATCAGTCAAGCCTCGGTCAACATATCGAACATACATCACAATCAAGACACCTATTTGATCCACAGATAAGTCCACTGTGATTCATTACACCATAGTATATTTACCTGATTCCAACATGAATCCAATCAATCTTTATAGGATTACGATTCATTTAAGTTTTCTTTGATTAAATTGAACTAGTTGCAAACTTAAATAGATAAGAGCCAGACGTCAGTTGTTTTGTTTTACACAGACAGATTTGGAAATAATAACCTAACCTTTATAGCTACACTCACAAACAAAAAACCACACACACTCTCACCTATAAGTGTGTGCTTCCCCAAACCAGATTGGCTATAAAATAGGTTAGTGCATTAAAGCAAATATACTTTTACACGTTAACGCACACACTAGAAAATGGTTATATTTAGATTAACAGCATAAAAGGTTTACTTGGTTAATAAACATCTTGTTTCATTCAGGAAATTGATTCAGTTTTACCAGATCCATTCATAAAATTCTAGACTTACACAGGAAATACGTTTTTTTTATTTACGGTTCAGAATTCATTAATCAAATGTCTTTTACACAAGTTATTATATAGCTGCTTCTGTATTGAAGAGGTTAACGTCAGTTTCCTCTTTTTAATAAGAACACCACTGTAGATTATCCGAAAGTGATGTCCATATGTCATGATCTAAAGACAATTTGTCAGGTAATTAAAAGTTGCACCAAGAACAGAGAACAATACTATTAGGAGATTTTGCTAGTAAACTTGATATCAATAATTAAATATATTCCCGATTCTAGACATTCATAAAGGTATTGGCCCGAACATACGTGTTTGCTGAAGGTATCTGCAGTATTTGCTAAAATACTTTTAAGCTAATCTAATTGTTCAATTTTATTTTATCTTTCTAACTAGTTGATTTGTTGTGCACAAGGGTTTTAGAATATATATATATATATATTTCACGCCACCGTAGTCAAACTAGTAGCGCGCTTGGCCACATATCTTAACTAGCTGAGTTCAAATATTCGTACACACGACATGCCTGTCGTTCCATGATAAGCTTAGACATGCACGATACAACTACTTCGACGGTACATCTTTCAGTTGGCAGCAATTCGATGAAAAAGGTTCATTTGAGATAAAATGTGTTTATTTTATTATGGTTTCTAAGAATTATATGAAGGAATGAGTATATGGATAAAATAGGTTATGGAATAAGGGCTGTTATCTAGAGAAAGGATCTCAAGGAATTAAGTATGTTTCTTATATCTATCTTGATCCACGACTTCCAAACAACAGGCTTTGTTTAATACCTTACATGAATAATTTATATTGCATCAGCGCTGGATTTATATTAATATATATATATAGATATATATATATATATATATATATATATATATATATATATATATATATATATATATATATATATATCAAGTACGGTCACCTGTTTCGATTGAAATAATAGCCTGAATAGTTGTTATGCAGTGTTCCATGTACTATGCTCTAGAACTGTCTTTTAAATGTAACTAGATGATCGATATTTATACGAATAGTAGAGTCCTAGATATATTAGCCATTCTACTTACGTAATGATAATGCCTAAACACATAAACTATTGGCTAAGACAACATCACGTTGGTAGAAAATGGTATCTCGCTAAAGCTTCCATTTAGTCTCCTATTGCGGCAAAGGGATATTATATATAGCCAAGTTTAAGCCTTGAAAAAGAGGTGTATTTGATTAAACATGAAAATGGTAAGAGTTTAATATCGAATTTATATTTGTAGACAGAGTACAAATGTTAATTTATAAAGAGCATAAATACTAAATACTGTAATAAAAAGGTATATAAATATGCTTGAAATGGTGAAGTGACTAGAGATTATAAATAATTGTAATAATATAAGCCTTGAAGACATTTTGTTTTAATGAGAAGAAAGTGAGGCAACGTGGGAATTATGGTATTAATTTGTTACAGAGTTTAAAAACAAAGTATTTGCATAGTCTTGGATATCGTCTTGAGCTGCTAAACCATTCAGTAATTTATATGTCAGAGGACTGAACCTGAAGATAATACCCTGTCGGATAGGTAGCCAGTATGGAAAAGATAACATAAAAGTATGTTCCTGTTTGATAACCAGTTTATCAATCCTCATAGCAGACTGTTGACATAATTCCAGTTGGACAACATCAGTAATCGTGCAAGGGTTGCAGTCACTTTCCTGCATAGCATAATTAGTCTAAATCATCTTAGATTAAGATAGCAGGGTTGTGTCATAACTTGTCCAAGCTGCACTCTATCCAGATTTCATTATGAAGTATCCCTGATAGTTCTTGCTGATTATGTACAGCAACACTAAATAGACTAAACTGAAATGATGTAAACCCATTCACCTTTTGAAGTATACGTGCGTTCCATATATAGCATCCATACATTCTTTGTGGAAGGCTAACTAACATCCTAGGAATCAAATAATACTACATATAATATATATATTATTTATATATATTTATATATATATATATATATATATATATATATATATATATATATATATATATATATAATAGTCTTGAAAATAAATATGAAATATAATTTTGTTTGTTATTTCTTACTTAGAATATGTTTTTTTCCAGCGAGAGTATCAGGATATGTGAATTTTTTAAATGTATCGATATAAATACCCTATGATGAATATATTGATGCATTTGAAAGACTATGGGTGTTGTGGATCATGGAGAATAAAATGAAATATGATTATTATTGCCAAAATGCTAAACATACTACATATGGGGCCGTTAAGAAATGCCTTAAATAAAGCAGGAATTTGTCAGGAAATAAACTTTAAACGTTCTGATTATTTAGAGTATTCAATGAGTCACACGAATCACAGTTCAATATTTGATTTCAACACCACGGGCATCGAACAGAGCTTGTACTCACCGAGGCGTGCTGTCAATCAGGGTTGCCAGGATTTATAGAGGCACAGCTTGCCATGCATCAATGACTGCCTGTCGCAATTCCACCAGATTAGTAGGTTGGTTGGCACTTGCATCCATGGTGCGTGTTACTTCGGATCACAAGTTATCTATAGGATTCATATTCGGAGACACTGCTTGCCATTTCATGTGTTCGATCCCTTCAGTTTCTATGAAAGTCACTACTGTCCGAGCTTTGTGAGGTATGGCGTTGTCATACTGGTACACAACATTATGCCCAAATGTCAGACGAGCAAATGGCAATAAATTTTCCTCCAGGATCTGTAGGTACTGGTACTGATCCAGGTTCCCATCGACGATGTGAAGGTCACATTTTCAACCATGTCGAAAAGCACCCCATATGGTAACTCCACAGCCCCCTGCATGGAATTTAGGTACGACGCAATCTTCGTTATAAGCCTCATATTGCTGTCTGAGCACCCGGATACTGCCATCTATCCAATAAAGCACGAATCTGGATTCATTGCTGAAGATGACATGCTGCCAATGACCTGGTTGCCAGCGGAGATGCTTTCTAGCCCAATACATATGCGCCTGTTGATGTCTTTGCAACAACAAAAGTTTCTTCAGAGATCCCCTGGCGAAGTAACCTGCACGGATCAATCACAGATTCACTAGCATTCTGGATACAGAGGTATTAGTGAACCGTAACCACTCAGCAGGAAGGGTGTTTGCTGACTTGGTACGCCCCTTCGGCACAAACGTAGCTGATAACGGTTTTCTCTTTCTGCTGTCTTACGGGAACGACCGGGTCTAGCTCTGGGTGTGGGTACACCCGTCTCACGATTTATCTTTATTACTTTTGATAATGTTCCCCGTGCTATCCCACGAGCATAGGCAATGCCCTTCTGTTTGGAGACCATAGGCCACATGACAATAACTCGTCGATAAATTCCTTCATTAAAATAACGGGTTATGATGTCAAGAAAGTTACCCAAATATTTCAGCAAATTCCACCGACACACCTGACTGCAACTAGAGATATCAATAGCTCTACCCCCTTATTTATAGAGCCTCAGATATCACGCCACATTGACCTTGGGTGTTTTATTAGTCACCCACTCACCCAAAGCCATACCACGTATTGAAAACGTATTCCAAAATACTCGTTACGTATCAATGATTCTGCAGATACCACTAAACCGATCATAAAAACTAGCCAACTGGTCCTTATATGCTGTTCCACAAAAGAATGCAACGGATAAAAATATATATTCCATTTTATTTTCATGTCTGTATAATTATATATATATATATATATATATATATATATATATATATATATATATATATATATATATATATATATATATATAAAACAAAACATTTCTGCACATATACTGACATAGACTGAGATTGATTGAAGACTTATTGCTTGGCTGAGTAATTGGTTTATTGCCTGACTAACTCATTTTCTGACCGAGTGACAAATCATTGACTGAACAACAGACATACTAACTACAAAACTGGCACGCTAACTGATGGGTCAACTGTCTCTATGATTCTCTGATTTACTGAATCACAAAATCATTGATTCACTTACCACCACAT
Source organism: Paralvinella palmiformis (assembly GCA_025642065.1). Lineage (NCBI taxonomy): Eukaryota > Metazoa > Annelida > Polychaeta > Terebellida > Alvinellidae > Paralvinella > Paralvinella palmiformis. Next base: position 38,890 of record JAODUP010001417.1, on the reverse strand, counting down.
TTACCGTCTTACCAACTCACTCATAGACTCACTCATAAACTGGCCGATTCACCGATCTCTAACTCACTAACTCACAAACCCACAGAGATAAATTATTTAAGATTATATCAAATCAAATATGCTTATATTATTTATGAGCCGAAAACATCTCATTTAATCCTCACTAAAAAATATACGACTCATATCCCAAGGGTAAGAAGCTTAACTTTTTTGTTCAGTGTGAACAATGGATTGACAAGCACTATTGTTAAATTCTGGACCTTGATATCCCGTCAATAGTGATATTGATTATTTGTGAGGCTGACTTGTTTCGTCAAAGTCTTACAAACAGTTTTGCTTGAATGTGACTGAAAATATTTCAAATGGTTTTAAGGGATTTAACTAAAGAATAGAATAATAACTACAATAAGAGGTAACTGTTGTGTTTAGAGGAAATAGAAAGGAAATGTGGTTTTCATTTGTTGTCTACGATTTTGATCCTGGAATAAATGGAGTCTAATTAAAATCTGCGTATGATCACATATGCCTTGTTCAAGGTCTCGTTGAATATAACTCACAGCTGAACTAACAAAAGCATCTATTTATAAATAAAATTGGATATAATTAAAAACGAATATTTGTTTTTCTTCAACAGAGTAGGCGTTACTAACCCATTGAGCCTGTACGATTTGGCTATTAGAAGTGTTGTTGTTATACAGGTTTATTTACATCGGTTTTTGAATGGGTATTAATAAGTTTAGGTGAAAACAAAACTATTTGAAATAACAAGAACGTTACTGAAGTGACGATACTTCTGCATTATCAGTTTGTCTTAAGGCTGCATCTTTCTTAGTTAATTATCTATGTCTGGGTATGTAGTTTGATGTATGATGGTACTAGATATTACAATGAAAAATAATCCATATTAGATGAATTGAATTAGACTTAACCTTATGATTTATTTTGTTTATGCAAGTTGGATACTATAATAAAGAATATACGCGCACACACACACACACACATACATACACACACACACACACACACACACACACACACACACACATCATATACATATATATATATATATATATATATATATATATATATATATATGAGAGAGAGAGATAAGGATATATGGAGATAATAAAAGATATATATATATATATATATATATATATATATATATATATATATATATATATATATATATATATATATATATAATATATATAGAGAGAGAGAGAGAGAGAGAGATAATTATTGTAGTGTATCTTTCTGAATCTATTACGGAAGACAATACTATGAAACCTTTTTGGGGTCTGACTTAATGACATTTTCGGTGTATTATACGAAGCAATAAGTGACATATACTTGGTAAATATTTTACTTCTCAGTGACTAATCAATTG
>JAODUP010001417.1:32500-35000 GCA_025642065.1 Paralvinella palmiformis | reverse complement strand
ATATGTCTGACTTCAGTGTATCCGATGCCTTGGAAATAGGGGATAGCTGCTACAGGCTATTGTATGTAATTTCGCCCTATTCAAGTGGATTTTTTAATTGGACAGAATTTACCAAGATTGACAAGTAAAATGTGGTTTTAACCTGTATTGACCACTACTCTGGTCAATGCTCTTACTGACCCGTCACTTGCCAACCCTGATTAAAAGGCATAGTGTTTCACCCCGCGCAAACAACAACTTGGTGACGCCGAAACTAAGCGGACCCTCTGCCGTGTGGTTGATATAGGTAATGATTGTTTTAGTTATTCGAACCCAGAATGGAGCCGAGATCAGTATCTGTGATATCTAAATGTTTATATGCATTGGTTACTTTTCAGCCACAGCAAATTACTGCTGAGTGAAAACTATGGTGTCAAACTATCGATATTGTATATATTATTATTGAAACACATGCACGTGTTGTTAACTAGCTTTTTGTGCGAAGCCTTTTTGTTCTTGTGAGTTGATAAATTATTCAGGTTAGAAAATTGGATTATTGGGTCCACAGGCTGCTGATTTGCCCAGGCATATATAGATATACGTTTGTATAGGTGTGTACATTTTCGTATGTTTAAATTAAACCATGTATTGCTTTAATTATTTACAGATGAATGGAAGCATATGTTTTAAAGGATTATAGGTGTTGCTGTACACCCAGGTACACGCTCACACACTCACACACGTACACACTTACATACATACGAACACATACACGTACGCACTCATGGACACACGTGCCCATCCACTCGTGTACACATTCACATGCGCGCACACATTCATACATATAAAACTACATACATACATACACCTAAACACAAATTTATTCACTGAATTATTGGATTCTTTGTTCAATACACATTTTTGCTTGATCTATATAATATAATCTTGTTATTATATGAGCCTTTCGTTTAAAAGAGTATTAGTGCTTAAGGAATAAATGTTTGTTTTAGATTCCATTATTCCATAAAATGGACAAATATATATATCATACAGACTAAGGCAAATTCCTTAATAATATTGCGATTGCTAAAACATAAAATCATGGGTCAACCAAGCAAAGAAGAGAGAAATGTAACAAGGAGGTCATTGAGTTCGAGGCTATAGGCTAACATCCTATATCGTTTAATATTTTCTCACTTCATTTTAAATAACAAATGACTCAACACCTTGGCCTTTCTTTACTGCTTATGGCTGCTACTTATAAAATGGTACATAATTCTGCGTATTTCATATTCAAATTTATGAAATATCCACAGATGATATGTTGAAAATAATGTGAATAAAATAAAAGTACAAATAGTATGCCTGTAATGTACAAAAGGCGAGTCTTTTTATCAGTTTCCTTAATTAATGGAACCTCTCATCCCACCCCATCCCCTCCCTCCATATTTCTCCCACCTAATGCACTGGTTATATGTTATTTCCAGCGATACTGTACATTATATTTATTGACTCTAGCGATTTCCTACTAAAGAAGTATTGATATAATTGATACACCACTGCCAGAAGCGTCAACCTGAAATATAGCTGTCAAAACAAAAACACAAAAAATGTTAATCTTAGAGATAATCCATTGAGTGGCTTTGTGTGTTACTACTGTATTGTTGTCAATATATTGGTGTCCTTATAACTATTTGAAAATTTCCATATCTTTTATTCTTCGAATTTGTGATTATTTGGATATTCTAGGATATTGTCAAGAACATAATTATTAATGAACTAATAACAACGCTTTGATATGCAATCAGTGGGAACGTTAACAGTCTTGCCAGCTATCTCCTTCCAACGCTAAAGATGTTATATCATATAATATCTTATGACACAAACTTCTATCATGAGATGCAGCTGGAGACGATATGCTGCTAGTAGTAAAGAAGACAGACATACTGGCGTAGAAGATGAATGGGGGGAGGGATGATTTAACAGCGTCTTTGTAATATACAAGACCTAAAGATAATAACATAAGATCACGAAATATACCGCTGATTGATGACTAACACTCGTCTGTCGGTATTTTAGTAATTGGTCTATCAATTACAAAATGTCAACTTGTTGAAATAGAGTAATGTTCTGATGTGATAATTAGACGTACACCAAATATATATATGTCAAATATGATATATGATAAATCTATCAAACATGTTTTTATCATCTCGCATGAGAGTTTGTCAAAATCCTTTTAAGTTCAATTCCATGACGGGCCTTTCACTCTCACTAACGTCATGTCTAACTTGAGTATTTGTGAAATTAAGTCTTCAATCTAGAATGTGTGTTTTCAGTATATATATTATATATAGTTATTTGAATGATAAAAAGGATATTATTTAAATTTAGCAAACATATAGCTAGACTTATGATAACTGACTAATTAGAACTATCGTTGAATGTTCTTGGCTATTAATCAAGTGTTACTCTGATTTTTATTTCGTGAAGCAATTAATGAGATTATAAAAGTTTGAAG
>JAODUP010001417.1:0-27500 GCA_025642065.1 Paralvinella palmiformis | reverse complement strand
ACAGGTAAGAATGTGCACATACATGCGAAGTTCAGAGTTAAGTGGGTGCGATATATATACATAAGGCATTCGATTTAAGCTATGATGTGTTTACATATATAACATTACCGGTTAAGATTAAAGTCTGGCTATATTTAGTCACTTTCTGTATTGTTGCTATTTATAATGGTATGACATTATGGCTGTAGAAATAAATATATAATGAAATTAATATGAACGCATAGCGTCAATAATGTAATATACAACTATGACACATTTACTCATTCGTGTGTTTTTTAAGTTTATTTATGGGATATCGTCGATGTTTCAGGGTGCACATATTTTGAATAGAATTGAAATTAAAACTTTGGAAGGATGACTGATCTCTGGTTAATTTATCCTTCATGATCCCATTCTGAGTGATGAATGGCTTCGTGATAGTCTGGCCTATTGTTTCCTTTTCGTTGACTGATTCCTATTTTAGTAAGATTTGGGCTAGTTTCTTTTACGTTGTGAAGGATTTATCTGTGATGGTATGGTAGAGTGAGCGAGTTTTTATTTGGCCAAATGAGAGACATCGACCGGTTGGATAAGTGAGTACGGGTTAACATACGTCCGTACGAAATGGTCACCTAAAAGACGAGATGTAGTTGATTACATTTAAAAACGGCAAGGAAATACTAGTTTACTTAGAACCTTTAGATGTGATACAAGTTGAAACCACTAAAGCGCACAAAAACAGTAAAAGCGCCAATCTCGTAAATAAATTGGAAAAACCATGTACAGATAAGATTAAAGTTGTGAAGATGACTGGAGTTCATGACTTAGTTCAAATTGGTTAATATCAGTGAACGGACAATAGTTGCAGTCACCTCCTTGATACCGTAAGTTAGAATCTGATAAATGCATATTATATGAAGATAGCAGGCTTGTGTTGTTACATCAATTGCAAGCTGCACTGTATCCGGATGAAAATTAAACGTAGCACCAACATGTTTTGCATGAAATGATGAAAATGCATTGACTTTAATAAGGGAATTTTGCTGCCAAAATGTCACCTATTTCACTCTCAGAGAAATGAACGGCTGTAGAATCGCACCAGTAGCATTTTAAGAATGATACGACATATACATATTTCTGATGTCCGTATTCAAAGTTATTTGCTAGGAAAGCCTAGAGGATAGAGCGATGGACAGAAATGTCCATGAGTTCAAATCTGGTTAAAATTTCTGTGTCTGAGATATTTCCATAAACAATCGCCCCGTTGTCATATACACCAAGTGATGCTTGAAACAATGGCATCAATACATACTCTTCATATAGGTAAGAATTATTTAGTTATTCGAACCCAGAATAAAGCTGAGGTCAGCATGTGAGATGTTGAAATGTTTTATATACAGGTATATTTTGGACCACAGATAAATACTTTTGAATATAAATTGTAATGTCAAATTAGTTATCTTATGTAAATAGTAAGTCACCAATAAACCACAGGCACGTGTTGTTTGCTGCGAGCTGTGGTTTCAAATGGTATGTTTGACGTGCTTCCGGTTTTGTACGTAGCGTTCAGGGAATTAGCTGGGTCCTACAGGCTGATGGATATCCGAGACACATACATAGGTATACGCATATATATATCACTATGTTGAGGTATGGAGCATTTTCTATTTAGATTAATGTGTGTATAGTTATATTTATATTTAGATTTATGGAGGTAAGTCTCAAATTATGTTTAGATGTGTTGATGCTATGCGACTATTGCCTCTCTAAATACAATTTAAAACACTAGCGCACACACGCACGCAGCTCCACAGCAATGAATAAACAACAACACGAACAACAACCATCACTACACCTGTAATAACTACTACAGCTATAAGAACTATCATCCTTACTGCTGTTATGCAGTTTCTTTTAAAACCTTTAATCTTGGACCATATCAATGGCTGATACTCTCCTTCTTAGCTTCCATTACCGAAGCCTTTCTTACCAGATCAAGCTGAAAGTCAAGATAATGACATGGCTGGCCTTATCTCTCTTAACATGATGTTTTATGGCAATGATGACACCGTACGAGATAACACTTTGAACTCTCTCCCTCTCTCTATCTCTCTCTCTCTCTCTCTCTGTCTGCTTGTTTGCCTGAGTCGGTGTGTATTTATGTATGTCTGTCTGTCTGTCAGTTTGCTTGTCTATATATCTGCCTCTTTCTCTCTCTGCCACTCTCTTTCTTTTCACCCCTCACCCCTCTCTCGCTTTCTCTCTCTCTCTCTCTCGCTCGCTCGCTCTCTGAATTTGGCTGTCTGTCAGTCTGTTTGTTTCTGTGTCTGCCTCTGCCTCTCCCACCCACTCTCTTTATTCTCTTTCTCTCGCCCGCCGTCTCCCTATCTCCCTTTCTCCCCCCCTCTCTGTTTCTGCCACTTTATGTATATATCTATTTGACTCCCCTTCCCTCTTTCATATTCCTGGATAATAAGCCCTCTACCGATATTTTCAGCAATTGCATATTAATTATTGTTTTGAGAACTTCTGAATCCTTAGCTACTAGAATTGTAATGAGTTACTAGTGATTACTTGTTCAGAAGTCGGTTTTTTCGAATGTATGTTAGGCGAATCACGTGGATATGCGTTTTTCAAAAATTTCAAAACATATTAGGAGTTGGTGATGTGCTTAGTATTAACATATTCCTGTTAGCAACCCAAAGGACAAGTTTGCAGTATGTTCTGTTAATTATTGGGTACTCTTCTAAGCGCTTGCTATTACTCATCTGACCACAACCATAATTAAGATTACTAACGTTATGTTCCTTCTCTAGTGTACCTCTTGCTATTTACTACGTGTTAAGTCAACATACTATCAGATTTAGATCTCACTATACAAATCAAATGGTTTTTTTCTTCAGAAAAGTTAAAAAAATTACTGTTTGCGTATATATATATATATATATATATATATATATATATATATATATATATATTTTGTGTGTGTGTATTGTTTTTGTGTGTTTTATGTATGTTGTATGTGTGTTTGTGTGTTTGTGTCTGTGTCTGTGTGTATGGAGGTATGCGTGTGGTGTATGTGTGTGTATGTATGTGTGTGCGTGCGTGTGTGTGTGCGTGTGTGCGTGTGTGTGAGTGCGTGTAGGTTGTTTTAACTGCAGAGCGTTATAATTTACTAGAACCGATAATCATTTAATTGACGGACTGACATATATTTGCCAAAACTGAGACATTGGTGGGTCCCACAAGACAATTAATCTGTTGTCCAACTTTATATTGTATGTGTTTAGGGATATATAGATTTGTGGCTGAAATTGGATTTTATTCGTAATGCCGTCAACGTGCGTCCTCTCGAATTTGGAACGGTAGATAAACATTCCCCCCAAATCGCAAGTGGGAAGAAACCCACGGAAAGGGGGGTTTTTTTTTTTATTAAAAAAATATATATATATATATATATTATATATATATATATATATATAGAAGGACATTCTCTGTTCTTTTTCTTTGGCATTTTTTCCCCCCCTGTCACATGTTTTTTTTCTCCACAGGACGTTTTTTAAAGAATGGTAGCTCAGAATACTAAGTTGTGTGAACATAGAACGGATATCAGGACTTGACTCTCTCTCGAAGAAATACATCGCATGAGAATATTCGGGTTCTTGTTAAAAAGGTATGAGCTTTAAACCAGTAATGCCTTCGTTAGTTAAAAAAAGTCATCTTGTTATCTTACGATGGCAAATTATTTAAAAAAATTTAAAGTTTTTTATGTTTTTAAATATAAAATAAATAAGTTTTATATATATATATATATATATATATATAAATAATATATATATATTATATATATTATATATATACAGACTTAAAATAAATTGGAATATAATTTTATTGTTTGTTATTTCTTACTTATCATTATGTTTTTCAAACGAATCTATCAGGATATGTGAATGTTATGTATTTATCCATATACCTGCCATATGAGGAATATATTGATGCATTTGAAAGACTATGGGTATTCTGGATCATGGTGAATATAATAAAATATGATTATTATTGCTAAAATGCTAAATATACAACATACGGGACCGTTAAGCAATGTATTAAATAAAGCAGGACTTTGTCAGGATATTGCCTTCAAACGTTCTGATAGTTTAGAGTGTTCAATAAGGCATACGAATCACAGTTCAATACTTGGTATTACCACCACTGGCATCGCACAGAGCTTGTACTCTCGGATGCATGCTGTCAATCAGGTTTGCCAGTGTTTGAAGGGGCAGAGCTTGCCATGCATCAATGACTGACTGTTGCAATTCGCCAGATTAGTAGGTTGGTTGGCACTTGCATCCATGGTGCGTGTTACTTCGGATCACAAGTTAACTATAGGATTCATATTCGGAGACACTGCTTGCCATTTCATGTGTTCGATCCCTTCAGTTTCCATGAAAGTGACAGGATATTGCCTTCAAACGTTCTGATAGTTTAGAGTGTTCAATAAGGCATACGAATCACAGTTCAATACTTGGTATTACCACCACTGGCATCGCACAGAGCTTGTACTCTCGGATGCATGCTGTCAATCAGGTTTGCCAGTGTTTGAAGGGGCAGAGCTTGCCATGCATCAATGACTGACTGTTGCAATTCGCCAGATTAGTAGGTTGGTTGGCACTTGCATCCATGGTGCGTGTTACTTCGGATCACAAGTTAACTATAGGATTCATGGCAAGAACTCGTCGATAAAATGACGGACCATGACGTCAAGAAAGTTGCCCTAACATTTCAGCAAATTTCGCCGGCAAGCCCGAATACAACAAGATATATCAATAGCTCGACCCCCTTATTTATAGAGCCTCAGATTTTACGCCACATGGACTTTGCGTGTTTTATTGGTCATCCTCTCACTCAAGACAATACCACGTGTTGAAAACATATGCTAAAATACTCTTCACGTATCAACGATTGCGCTGATATCACTGAACAGATAATAAATATTAACCAACTGGTCCTAATATACTGTTCCACAAAAGAATGAACGGGTAAAAAATTTATTCCATATTTATTATCATGTATATATATATATATATATATATATATATACATACAGACATGAGTGTGTGTGTGTGTGTGTGTGTATGTGTGTGTGCGGTGGCGCGTGTATATGTGTGCGCATGCGTGTGTTTCTAATTATGTGTAGACCTAAGGAATAACGCCTTCTTTTTTGGCCTGGAAATTATTATTATTATTTAGAGGTCATTCTCTACAGTCAGGTACAACTTTAAAACAATTTTTTATAATATAAAACAAAATAAGGAGAAGATCTATGAAAGAGAAACGTTTCTGTTTATATGTACCCCAGCAGGGATATCATAAGACGATGGTTAATACATAATACAACATTCTGGTCATACATTACATTACAAACAGTATATATTGCTGGCATGCTTAATCAACTTCATATGATGTTTGTCTATATATAGATGGTATATAACATTAGTAAAATCAAGCTAGATGTACGATTAAAAGGTGAATATATATTCATAATATTTCGTAGTTATAATTATCAATTATCATGGGCATTATAACATATTTTCTGATGCATCTTTCTGTATAAATTCTAATTATTATTGAAACGTTTCCTAAAAGGACGTTAATGTGCTTTGATTTAAATTATTATTTGAGAATATAAAAGCTGAATTCAGTATGAGCTATTTCTTCCTATTCAGATCTTCGTGTGTTTATATTTCGATACATCACGATACCATAACTTTGTTAATGAACCGACATGATATCAGAGAGGGGCCCATTGGGTGACTTTTTATATCATGATTCAAATTCAACCCAAAGATGAATGGGGCAGTGATATTTTATTATTTGTAAAACTCTCCGTTTTTATGTACGAAGTCGCCATTGATGAGCTCAAATGCGGAGTTTTTATTCTTTGTCCAACCAGTTTTAGTATGAATTCGTGATAGGAATAAGGGGAATCCTAGATTTAGGTGATAGATTAAATACTATTGGGAAATGACCTTCAAACCTTTACAAAGGTAAAATAAAGGGCATAAATAACTAAACAATACTAGGGTCAGAAACAAGCTAAAGTTTGTATTAACATCAGCCATCATCCCCTCCTGGTTAAGACAGTTCCATAAAGATTAAGTGTGCTCCACATTTGAATACGCGTTCTGTTCTCTCTGATGGTTTCATCCAACTCGATACACGTGTTTCATGCTCAGGACGCCCATCTTTAACAGAACTGTGAACAATTTATTATATCGCCAGAAAGTCCCGAAAGGCTATAACCTTAAGGCCACGATTATTATATATTAAGCCACATCGACCATGTTTATTCCTGACGTATTGCATGTGTCATTATAATATCTAGCATAATTAAATCCGACACTAGGGCATTTGTTTGTTAAATAATAAAGCAAGCAAGATAGTAGAAGAGGATTCAGTTTGGAATGTACGAAATGGCCTCTCTATACCTTCCCTATCTGATTTGTTCCTTCTGATGTACCCCGATTTTTAACCTTCCTGAAATTACTTGATATCCAGGTGCATATGAGTATTTTGGGTGAATGCATATCTATATAAATAATGATGTGTGCCTTTTTGTGTCCTTGCTTTAGTTTGTTTATGTTAATGCGTGTATGTGCGCTAGTAGATACGTTTGTTAGAATTCGCATGCATGCGACCATATGTTTACATTTTGAGTCTTGTCAGTGGATGTACCACTTACATCTTCTGTGAATGAACCGATTTAAATCATATGATAGCATTTGTGTAATCGTCCAATTTAAAAAAAAAAACTTTAAAATCATGTTCATCATGATGATGATAATCATAAGGGTGATGATGATTATGAGGAGAAGGATAATGATGATGATTATTATTATTATTATTATTATTATTATTATTATTATTATTATTATGTTTTAGCACGAACGCTTTAAGGGTAACGTTTATCATGGGCAGCTGGATTCGGGACACTAGAGAATAGGCAGTGAGGCCCTTACAATGGATGTCGTCAAAATGGATGTTGTAATGCATTCAATTTCACAATAACAATACTATTATGGTCGAACTAAAGCATAATATCGCAGGAACATGGTGATCCATTAATAACCGTGTTAATACCTTATTAATGTAGTGCAGAAGATATACAGAAAGGCCTGATTGGCTGTCGTAGAATATTGTCATTTTATGTGCGATGTTGCAGATGACATTGTGCCAGGAAGGCTGGTCAAGGACATCCTGAAATAGCTAAAATATTTGATTTCACGGGTACATTGATGGTTATTATTATAAAGTGGTTAGGTAAAGTAATAACCAAATTGAGTTCGTCATCATTTGTTAATTGGGTACAAGCTGAAGTTAACCCAAAATTACGCCAAGCAAATGTATCCATTGGATTACTATTAGTGTTCTAAAAAATGATAAATTCAGCCTACCTGGGTAGGATTTAGATATTGCAGAAAAGGTGAATGTGTACTAAGCACAAAGGAATATTATTTTAGAAACAATGCATTCAATTTGTAAGACCTAGTTACATTAGACTAATAAACCTTCCAAATGCTAACTAGCCACCAGATGTCAAAATTTCATACTGAGTAATGTTAATATTCTGATATTTTTCTGAAGCCAGTGGAGTGAAACTATCTTAAATGTGTTATCTGCAGTATATACAAAGTTTGGGCATTGATATCGTGCTGGAAAATTAACACCTGAAACAGTGATAACCTTTTTAAATGACAATCCTTTGGCATCTTGCCTCATCAGATTCTTCAGAGGAACGTATGATACAACATATCCAAAACAATCCTCATAGCGATTCTATTTTTAAATCGCAATTGCCAAGTATCTAAGGAAATGGTTCCTACTTAGATCCTAACTCTTAGATCCATAACCATATTTATTTTTCTAATCTTTATTTAAAAATATTTGTGAAAATATACGAAATAAATATTTGATTAGGGAAGTTCCACCGTGGAAAAAGGGAAAGATGAAATACGACGGGACTAAATACTTCTTAGATTAAGGCATTAGTTCCCTATTCTTTCTGCATCGAACTACATTTTATTATCTCTAAGCATAACAATGACTCTGAATAATTGAAAACAAAATAAAAACTGGAGAAAATTAGAACATATATATAATATATATAAAATATGTGTGTGTGTGTGTGTGTGTGTGTGTGTGTGTGTGTGTGTGTGTGTGTGTGTGTGTGTGTGTGTGTGTGTGTGTGTGTGTGGAATTCGGGTGTGAGGACCAAAAGTTATTTAATCAATCAAACGGTTCAAAGGCATACAACCAGTTTTAGTCTGTTAAAATATTGGGGTGTTCAGTCCATATCCGACCTCGAAAACATTGGTATCGCAACATTATCCTCGGAGAACGGTTCATAAAAAGCTTTTTAGCATTGGTGTCTTTTACTAAGCAGACAAAGGGTCCGTGCTTAGTAAGTGATACAGCAGTCGGGTGATATAACGGATAATAACAAAGGTATACATTGATAGGATAGCATTACTGGGGCTATCAAATCAATTTCACGTGACACTCGTTGGGAATGTTAGCCATATATACCACTTACCAAATGTACCTGTTATCATAAACACCTTTGTTATGAAAATTTATAGGCGAAACAGTAAAACCAGATAGTGTCATAACTTAACACCTGTGTTTAGTTGTTCGTATCAGAATAGATACCAATGAAGATGACACAAATGTATCTATTACTACGGTCGTTGCTTGTGAAAAATTCCCACAGCTGAACTGTAAATCTGTATGACACAGTTATAACAGCTTATATTTCCGTAAACAGGTAACTGTTTTATGATGTGAGTTTGGTGATAACAATTCATAATCAGTAAGATATTATATTTATCGGATGCTTATAAGAATTCTTCATTCCTTAGTTAAAAACTCTATGTTCTATATATCTTCTTTGCACGGTAAATAGAGAATAATAATTATTATTAAAGATATGAAAGTTTGGGTAAATATTGTAATTTAGTTTAGATTTAAAAGGTGCTTCAATATATTGGTAGCAGCATTTGTAATGTCAGGTTAGTAATCTGGAAGGTAGAAGAAGTGAGTCTTTTCCTGTTGTGTAACAGAATAATTATTCTTTTGAAATTGTTAATACTAATCTATTTCTATTGTTGCTGTTATTGTTGATCTTGCTGTTATTATTATTATTATAATAATTATTATTATTATTAGTAGTAGTAATAATGATAATAGTAATAGTAGTAGTAGTAGTAGTAGTAACACTAATATAAATGTGTGTTTATAGTGTTACAGACGATACGACCTTTTTTAAATAGATTGTATATATACACTAAAATTATTTTAATAAAATTTAATTCATTCGTTTTAAGAATGAATGTGCCATTCAGAAAATATTTCATCGCCTAATATGTTCATCACTTCATCAACCACGACTTGATACCCCGAATCAACGATATTCTGCTGATCCTTTAATTCGTATAATTATTGCATTATTTTAATTAATACAAAAAATGCTCGTTTGTAGATTTACGATTTGCTCTCACAGTGTACCTTGTTTTTTATTACTTCGGATTAAACACAGGTGACTTTCATTTTAAGTTTTCCGTTTATGCATTAATCGCATATTAATCATTAACTTATAATAAAGGTAATGAATAAGTGAATGTGTGAGTGACTGTGTGAGTGAATGAATGAGTAAGTGAGTGAAAGAGTCTGTGAGTGAATGAGTGAGCAACCCCTTAGGGAAACATTCAACAAACAGTGTCCTTGGTTTTCCACTTAAACATTTGATGAGTTAATAATCATTTCATGATTTATCTGATAAATCTCACTTTTGCGAATGAACTTAAGTAAACTGAACATCACACACACATCCTACACTAGTGATTTATGAGACAATTAGACACGAAGAACAATATAGTATTTCGTTTATTTATCAATAAATGCCCAAAATACTGAAACATTATATTGACTGCTTTTTAATGATGGCTGCGGTATTTCTCAAATATAAGAAAAAGTACATGAAATAATGTAGAACTATACATTTCTAAAATTAAATAAAAGAGAACTAAAATGAACGAGCTAAATCAATCGGCGCACCTTAATACCATTATACTGTGAAGGCACTGGCAAATAATGGACACAATCTTCTCCGCTCCACGAAAGGCTTCTAACTGTTCAATGTTGATTGTATAAGAGCAGTAGTTCACCTATGACACAGCTAGTCAGAATATACTAATATACTGGTTGAAGTCAAAATATGACATTAATGGTCAAGTATTATTATAATTGTAGTATTTTTCCACGCCCATCAATACTTAGCCATATTGCGAATAAGACAAAAATCTGAAATTGCTATATTCATTTAAGACACATTAGCAACAATATACCGTACTTTATCATGGACGTTTTGCAGCGATTAATCGTTCACGGATATTGAACAACTTGAACTGTCTCAAACGTATGTTATATGCATTACCAGAAGAGATTATAAATTGGTTGATTTAATAATATGTGGTGAAATTATTCAAATAAAAAAACAAGCTCGTGTTATGCCTCATTTAATAGATTTGCTTTGGCTACCAATTTAATAGGTTATTCGGTAAAGGTTCACGAACTATCTTCTAATATACTCCCAGAATAGCATTGCATGGAAAAACTTCTACGAGATACAGAAATATCAGCCAACTACAGCGTTTTAGTCGACAACAAAATATCAGAATTACAAACATAAATACTACCTCAAAAGAGGTGTGAGATGTTAGCCGGAGATCAGTTATTCTTGCTGCGTTTGAATCAATCAAACAATTGATCAATATGTTTATTTCAAATTGAAACTACACTATACACTACATGAAGCGAACACACGGTTGATACAGTTTGGCGTTACACCAACAATGTTTAATCTATACAAGGATGCAACCTGGTATGTTTTAACAGACACCCAAATACAGACATGGGGAGAAGGTTACATGTGTATGTTTGATATGCACGTCATTGACAGACTACCCACTAATTTGGGCAACATCTACTGTTATGTTAAATCTTCGAGTATAGATGATGTTGGAGCAAGGGAATGTCACACTGATCTCAATAAGTACATAGGTAATATTTATTTACCCGTTGGTTGGATGATTTGACTGACTTGCAGTTTTTCACGTCGTCTGGCAGAGATAGCCAAGCCTTTGGGCTTTGGTGACTAACGGTTATTTCAACACACAGCTCGTTTTTCTAGCTATAATACGAGGATTCCGAGAATCACGTTTTTGATGGCTGTGTACAAGATAATTATCTGTAAAAATTGTTTGTAATGGAGTAAGCAAAGTACCAGTGGTGCATGGATATACTAATTTGCAGAATTGGATATTATAATTTGGCAATGCCGAGCTGCTTAAAAAGTAGAGTTGTCAGTGTATTGTATCCAACTTTGCACATATTACTGAATGATGTCTTCTTTAATATTTTAAGTTTATGCAGTCTATATTGATATGGTGATTCCCATAACAGTGTGCTATGCGTAAGATGAAAATGAAT
The DNA here is from genome assembly GCA_025642065.1 of Paralvinella palmiformis. Classification (NCBI taxonomy): domain Eukaryota; kingdom Metazoa; phylum Annelida; class Polychaeta; order Terebellida; family Alvinellidae; genus Paralvinella; species Paralvinella palmiformis. The sequence continues at coordinate 15,977 of JAODUP010001417.1, read as the reverse complement.
TAGACTGTAGTATAATGATTTTAAATTATTGAGAAAGATATATGTTTGACAGTATGAATTCCATATGATCCATTTGATAACATTTTGACAATATTATTGATGTAGTCATCCTACTCGAGTTCATTATCTACATACATACCTAGGAATTTCGCATTGTTGACTCTTAATATTTGTTAATTTCCCAGTGTGATGGATGTTATGTTATTGTTTGTGTTATTTAGAGCAAACACCTCATAATTTGTCTTCTGAACATTCAATGATAATCTGTTTGCATATAACCAGTCTGATAATGCTCTCATGTCATTTTCGTTATTTCGTTGTAATTAGTTTGGGTTTTGAGAAGTGAAATATATTGTTGTATTGTCTGCAAATAAGATGCACATTGAATGTTTTAAAGCATGTGGTACATCATTTGTAGAGATGAAGAACAGGAGTTGGCCGAGGACACTTCCTTGGGGAGCCCTGTAGGTGATACTATGACTGGCAGAGTGTATGTAATGGTATGACACAACTTGAGAGCTGTTTGGCAGATGGTTCCTGAACTACTCCAAGGTAATGCAACGAACACCATAAAAATGTAGCTTTTTCAATAATATATTGTGATCTATTGTGTGAAATGCCTTAGAAACGTCCAGAAATACTGCAAGTGTGATCAGGTTACTTTTAACTGAAGCCCTAATATGGACAGAGACTTTCAAGACTGCGACAATACTATTTCGGACGAAAATCAAATTTATTTTCATACAGTATATTCAGAGTTACACAGAAACAATATAATCTTTAATGAACAACTTTTCCAAGATTGTATAAGTTGACGATAGTAAAGATACTGGCCTGTTATCTTCCATAAATGTTTTTTCTTTGGATTTGTAAATGGGTAAATTTCGCAACCTTCAGATTTCCTGGAACATTTCCAATGATTTATTTATTAAAATATTGATTGGCTCCATTAGAGCTGGTTTCAAAGTGTTCAGGAGCTTCGAACTGACGCCTTACTGATCGAAACTTTTATTAGATTTTAGTGATGTTGGTGAACCTGTTATCGATCTTAAATGAGTGTGATATTCCCCTTTTTTCATGTTGTATTCCAGTCAACGTTTTCAGTGTGTTTCAAGTTTTTCTTGTTGTGATTTTTGTATTTGGAAAGCGTTTGATGATTTTACCAACTCTGCGGTCATCCACGGTTGTTTGAGAAAATGTATATGTAGAATTTACATTACTTTCTTGGAGGTATATATGTCCAGCGAATTATGAATATGGCGTTAACATAATAATACTGTTAACATAATTTTCATTAAGTGATGTACACATTATTTGCTGGGACGCCTTCTTTCTCGGCGTAGGACACGCCATAAAAGTAAATATTCAACCGTTAATATGCCTGCTACCAATGCTTCAGATTGTCTCATCTTCACATTAACATTATGAATCAGTAAAGCTCTGTTGTGTGTAATTCGCGTTGGCTTGGTAATTGTTGGAAGAAACCCAGAGGAATTAAAGGCACCAAGAAGATTGCCTGTACTTCAGTGATGGTCCATATTTATGTAATTACAATTTTGATCCGTACTCATCATAGCATTCTCACTAATAGCAGACATAATGTATAATATTTATTGATATCGCTGGAGGGAAATGTAAGCATTTCTACCCGGAACTCGATATGTCGCACCAATTACCAATTTGTGCAAAGTTTGATCAATCCCAATGAAAATAGATTTGAATTTAATAGTAATATTCATTGTGAGATCGTAACGTATTTTATATTGAAATGACTCACTGGTGTATATAGCTTTCCCTCCTCCTTTGCACTCACAAATTGGTAACCTGGTAGAGGAAACATATTGTGGTTTAAGCCACTTAATAAATGTTGCAACAGGCCAGTGTTCAAATAATGTACATTCCCGCGCATACATATGTAAACAATTAATACTTGCTGGTATATGGTAAGTTGCTGAACAAAAATGCATACATTTTTCATGCGGGCTATTAACATAATATAATAAACAAAAACAAAATACGAGTGCATAATACAAATATGTAATGAAGAAAGCGGGGCTGGCAGTGTATTTTGGAAATATGTGTATAGTATATGGACGGTTTTAATTCAAAACAGTTAGTTAAGTGCGTATTTTAAAGAAGCACGTATAATGACATTTCCACATGTAATTTGTAAAATGTTGGAGCTTTGGTGATCGTATTATCGCCTACACAGATATACACGCACATACACGCACGCACACACACTCACACACACACACACACACATATATATATATATATATATATATATATATATATATATATATATACTCACACACATACACACATACACATACGCACGCACATACACACATACATGCACACATACATACACAGATAAACACACACACATACACCCACACATACAAACACGCAATATTGCTCCCTTACACTTACTCCCTTATTCATGGCGCGCAGAGACCCCATAAAAGACATAACCTTTTGCCCTGATCAAGCAACAGCTTGGCGACGGAGAACTGGGATCAGCATCTGTGGTACCCAAATGAGTTTACTTGTACGTTACCTTTGAGTCACAGCAAATTACTGCTGAATGTAAATTGTGGTGTAAAAAGTATTTATCTTGTATACATGTTAATACATCCGAAAAACGGATTATCTAGTTCCCACAGGCTGATTAGTAACTCAGGCATATGCAGGTCTACGTATGTATAGATGTATACTTTTTATGCATAAATACTACTATGTGCCGATTTAATTATGTATAGATTAATGGAGATACATTTTTAAAGGATGTATAGGTTTTGATGTTCTGAGCCAGTGCATTCATCTATATGTATCCCAGGACTGACATAAAGACATACATACAGAGAGAGAGAGAGAGAGAGAGAGAGAGAGAGAGAGAGAGAGAGAGAGAGAGAGAGAGAGAGAGAGAGAGAGAGAGAGAGAGAGAGAGAGAGAGAGAGAGACAGACAGACAGACAGACAGACAGACAATATTGCTATATATCCAGGCTTAGTTCCAATTATGTCCAATATAGGAAGAACAAATATCTTTCGTAATCAGCATTACCCATAATCAGATCAGTGATATGCAGGCTTTAGAAATAAAATCTTAATGGTTATGACACAATGCTCAAAATATCAAACTGTGTTTGTAGGGTGTCTCTCTGTGGTATTGCCCTCAATGAAACTTCAAAAGAGACACTATAGGTGAAATTATGCAAACTATTCGTTCTCTGCTTAGAACACACAAACATTTACTCCCTTACTCATCTACTTAAAACATAAAATCACTACTACTTTGACCGGGCAGTTTCACATCCAATACGGTTAGAGTACATGATATTGAAATCTAGGTAGATAGGAAGAACTTAGTTCATTATCCAAAACGTAATATATATATATATATATATATATATATATATATATATATATATTATATATATATTATATATATTAAATATTAAGACTTATTCTATAGATTGTAGCTTCTCATCCATATGTCCAAGATAATACTACAGTTTAGGCCAAATAAAAGATATAGTCACTCACTCACTGACTCACTTACTCAATCACACTCTCACTCACTAAATCACTTCATCACTCACTGATTAACTCACTCACTCACTGACTTACACATTGTTAATCAATCAATCAATCTATTTATCTATCTATCACTCACTTATTCACCCTATCACTCAGTTACCACTCTTTGAATACGTAAAGTCATTACCTAAAACATTATTCCTACTTGAACCAAGGCAATACGAAGCTGATGAAGCTATTATAATAATCCTATCCATTATAAAAACATAGACAATCAGTGATAATGAAATAATGAAATAAAAGCTTAGCATCAACAAAATGTCATCATGCTGACATCCGTTACAATTATAATGATTACGAGGCAGAGTGGTTAGTAAAACGTCAGATTTTGCCTGATCTCTCTCGATGTCGGCCCAATAATAAAGTTATGAGCATGGAAAGCTATATTTAGAGGATTATCATTGTACAATGGAAAGATAAAAAACAATTGGCTGTATGGACATATAACGTAAATGTATATGGCATGTGCTGAATCATGTTGTGCTCTATCGTGTTATATATTCGACTTTAAGTAACAAAATTGCACTATAAAGGAAACTACTGAGATTCTTTATAGATAAAAGACAGAAGATTACAAATCAATATTAGCCGGTGTCCTTGGTTCCTAAATAAAAATTTACCTAAAATCACAATAAAATAGAACCATTTTTATCTGAGCCAAAGTTGACTGTTATAATATTTAAAAAACGTATACCGATATATTGAAAAAAAAGTCAATTGTGATATGATTTCTGATGGAGAGTGGGTGTAGTTAATTGGATGGCTCTAGTAATGTGATCCTTACAGATTATACACCGTCTGTTAACTATTAATAAACTAACCCTTGTATTATTCATGTTGCGATATATATATATATATATATATATATATATATATATATATATATATAAGTATCTGTATATCTACCTATCTATTATTCTATCAAATTACATCTAACTAGCGACTTAAAAGATTCAGTGATTGTAACGACAATTAGGCTATGGACTTACTTCCGATTAGTTACAAAATCATAAACAAACGTCAAATCCTCCTTCAACAAACTATTAAGTCAAATTCAAATTGATTCATTTCTTTAAAGAGTGTTGCGTGACTCCAAAAGGCTAACATCTGACATTCTTTGAGATAAATGCTAATGTCCATGTCAGTGCATCAGCTCGAGTCGGTTCCACATCGTGGAATTGGAGGCCAGAATGTATATCAAAATTGGCGTATTTAGAATGTCCTTCTCTAATCAACGCGAATACAGGGATGGTCGTGTCACACGCGAAATATTCGAAATTTAGTTCTACCTGTGATAGCTTAATTGTGGATATAGCTGTATGAAATGAGCGCATGCATTATCCATGAAGTTAAACCCTGTCCCGTTTATTTAATTCGATAACCGGTTACCCTTTGTGCCTATTCAGGTTTGAATCTATGCTTTAGTGTTTGTCTGTACTCAATTATATACTGTATTTTGAACTTGTTAGGTCTCTAAATTGTAAATATATTTGTCTCTTAATGAAAATCCACTTTTGATAACCCTTTTACTGTGCCGGTAGAAAATGTAATGTTAATCGGTAATTCAAAGATGAAGTACATGAAATTTTAATTTATATAAACTTGGCTCAAATAAGGAAATAAGGAAATAAGAACATCTGATAGATATATGGCGTGGTTGTAGTAATTACGATGCCTTTCTCTATCATAGAAGGGTTGGGATTTGTTTTATCCATCAATAACATTTGTAATTAATTTCAGAATAGTTCTTCTCTCGACGAAATAAAACCCATCAAAACTAAGATTGCCTATTTTTCCATGAGTAGTCGTTGTCTTTACTGAGAGCTATTACATAACCGCATACTTTTTCTTCAGATCCGAACAAATAGTTTTGTCGCGTCGGGAATGATAACTTCCAAGGCAGCATAACAACTGAGACCAATAGCCGCTATTAATAACTTCAAATAATAATACCGTTAGTGGGCGGTCGAATTTTGCAAAAGAGAAAAATTTAAACAACAATAATATGTTATTCTTGTGTTCAAATAAAATACAAAGGAGATGTGGTGCTTCCTCCGTTATTGTAGGATCTAGATCCTTAATATCTGATACCTAATTAAAACTAAACCATTATCGCATATATGTCTTGTCCAAGGGGATATAGAAGATGACACACAGCCAAACGCATGAAGGCATTCTTACTGAAGTCAGTATGAACATACTTAGACGAAATCGGAACAATCCGCTTTATTGTTGAGGGTATCAGCCATATACTTCAGATCAGTATATGTGCTGATTGTCTCATATAAATATATATACTAGCTGGATTAATGATTAGAAAGAGTATCAGTTAACTGTACAACCAAATGGAGTTTACGATTTTGAACATTAATGATAATGTTATTATACTGCCTTAGTTAAGGTGGAAATTGGTTTTAGCAATATGCTATCAGACGTCAAGCTTTATTCAAACAGTGAGAGCTTGATTGGTGGCTGATATTTATTCGGTCATTACCAGCTTAATATAGACGTATCCCGCATTTAATTGTCCAAGTATTGATATTTGATGTGTGATTGGATAATAAATTTGAAGTGCTAATCAAACTTATTCCATTATTTGAAGAAAAAATACAAACAGATTCAGTCTTAGTTTTGAGCACAAATGATAACGTCTAGAAATATGATTTTCTTTATCTTTATGTTATATTTAGAAGTTGTTTTCTGGAAATAGTGTTGTCGAAATCATTTATCGTCACAAATTACCATGTTATTAGCACAATAACATATCAATAAGTATCTATATCTATATCGCATTGCAAAAGTTGAAATAAGAACACCAACGGATTTTCATATAATATACACTGATGTAGGCTGTCATGATGCTGATAGGATATTGAATGTAAGGACATTGGGCTAATCAATATTATACTTCTACTATTTTGTTGTTTATCAGACAACCAATTGATTACCGCTTGTAATAATTAGAGTTTGCCTGATATGGTAATCACGTGAGATAGACAGTCAGTCAGTCAGTCAGTCAATGAAATAGTGAATCAGTTTATAGTGTTCTTATTCCTCGAAAAGACGAACTGTGGATTAACCATATCAAGGACTATTAGTTAACATCCGACACCATCTTGAATAAGAGACAAAATTAAGCAAGTCGTTTTTTATCCAAAATCATGTATTTTTCCACTCAGTCACTGATGAAGCGTACTCCAATGGTTTAATGAGATTAACTGGTGCGAAAAGTGACCGTCCAGTGGGACTGATCATTGAGACGAAAATACAAAGTAGGAAGAAATAATTAAATAAGTGGTTAAATATATTGCGAATTATAAATGACACTAACTTGATTAGCGTCCAAGAATTGCCAGAATTTAACTCGATTAAAAGGAAAGAAAACCAAGTAAATTGGACGAAAAACGCTTTATGTATGGTCTAATTCCTGAATAAGCACAATTTATAGATTAACTTTTATCAATCCTTCCTTTCGTCCACACAAAATATTTAACAAAAATCTGTTTGGTATAAGTTGTCGCGGCAAGATATTATATGGTGTTCTTCAGAGTAATTGGGATAGGTAATACATTCGTCTATTGTTTTATAGGGAATTGTTCCAACCATTCTTGCTAGACTCGATGTCATGTCAATAAATGGAACGACAAATGAAAGAGATAAAATATTAAACCTGTGTGTGTTAGAGGTGGTTTGCTGCGCGTATGCCATTACAGAAAAACGTTGTTTGATAATGGGAGAATAACAGCTCGTTATTAAAAATGTACCGTTACCGGAATCACTGCTATGGTCCTCGGAGGGAAACCTAGATAGATGGAGGCCAGTCAGTTTGCTGTGTTCTACCAATTCTATTCATTACCGTGTTATATTGTGGGATTTCCTCTATGTTTCCATGCCATTTAGTCATTATCAAAGGGATTACATCGCTAGATTTATTCCAAGGTCCAATGTGTTTATATCACATTCTTCATTTTATATAGAAAATATATCGTGACACAGTTTTGTGTCTGGAAATGTTACATTGATACAACATGAGAAACGTTAGATTTCAATAAGTTTAATATTCACATAAAACGCTTAGTTAGTTAGCAGCCATTCAATCATCCATCCATCCTTCCGCCCGTCAGCCCGTCAATCACGATATGCCTCTCTCTCTCTCTCTCTCTCTCTCTCTCTCTCTCTCTCTCTCTCTCAAGGGTTAGCTTAGACCTTATAAATGAATCATGCGCTCCTCTTTATCTTTCATTACTGAAGCCATTCTTATTTCATTAGCGATACCATTAATTTGATATACCTTATTAAAGATGTATCAAATCAGATAAAGCTGACCACCAAGATGATAATATGGGGGAACCTATCACGTTCGACAGATAAATCATCAGCTAGTAGGCATTCCCCAAAACAGCTATATGAGTTTGGTTTTCAGTGATTGGTAGTGTTTATCACAGTCACGGATTTTCGCCTAGAGGATTTAAAAGAGATATTATCGACTGTATTATCTAAATGATTGGGTTTCTTTTTAGAGTAAAGAATACTGTTGTTTATTGCATACATCATTCGGAGTACAAAGATATATATATCAACCAGAAGAAGGCCAATGTATATCATCATAACCTGATGATTTATCCAGATCAAATAGTGATGTATATGTTTATGGAGGTACAGATCTGTGGTTTGAGTAAGGTTTTGAGGGTGTTGAGGTTTTAGTTATTTTAGTTATTTATGCACGCCCCCCCCCCAACACACACACACCATGGGTCAAATATATCAAGTGGATAGGCGCTTTAATTTAGATCCTACCACACTTAACTCCATATATTTAGGGACTTTAAATTAGTAGTTAATGAACGTTCACTTAGCAAAGAACGGAAATGTATGAGGATTGGCTGGTAGGTTTGGGCAAATCATAGTATTTACTCAGGATTGAGACGATATTACGTTCAAGTCCATTAATAATCCATTGTACAATAAACTATTGTTTTGGTTACTGCGCTGATAGTTCATAGGAGGCATGCATTTTCATCCTTATCCGGTAACACATTGGCGTTCAACTGAAGTTGTTATGTTTGTTAGCGCGCCGAGAGTTTATGAAATATGTGGTATCGAAATGTTGTAAATATTAGCTACATTTGAGCTACAACAAATTACTTCTGAATGTAAACTCTGTTGTCAAAATATTTAATGTGATATGTATTTTAAGTTAGTATTGAACTACATGCATATGTCGTAAATTGCGAGCTGTGTTATCAAATGATATTTTTTATTTTTGCTTCCGCTTTTTATTCGTAGCCTACATGAATCGCTTCCCTCTGGCCGTGACATATTTGTCACGTACGAAAAGCGAATTAGTTGGGCCCCACAGGCTGATAAGTAGCCAAGATGCATGTAAAGGTCTACGCATATATGTATCGATTTGTCGAAGTATAGAACATGTTATATTTAGATTGATGTATGTATTTTTTATCTAGATTTAGATTTATGGAGGTAGATGTTTCAAGGGATGATTAGATTTATTGATATTATGTGCCTGTTGCCTCTCTATATGTATCATAAAACACACATACACACACACACGTACACACACACACACACACACACACACACACACACACACACACACACATAATATATATATATATATATATATATATATATATATATATATATATATATATATATATATATATATATATATATCAATTATAGGTAGGATCTTTATAATACAGCGAAGTTTAAAAACATTGGCTTAAACTAATGGACTGTAAGAAATATAACAAGCAAACCGACACAGTGTGTCTGTCTAAGTCGTTTCGTTATTTTCTGACTTCTGATTTCGTATTAAATGATGAATAGCTCCCAACGGTGTTGTCTTTTCTTTGCAGTTTCTTTCTTATTCTTAGAAAATATTCGAATGCAGCCATTAACAGTGAATGGCATGTCGACAACGTTTGATTAAAGTGAAAACAAATAACGTAAAACACAATCATGAAGATGCTATGACTACAGACGTACCTGACTAAACCAACTCCATCAAAATGCAAACTCCTATCCGACATGAAACAACCTTTGTTCCCAATTTTCCTCTTTCTAAATAAGTCATGAAATATTCTTGACAGACCAGCAACTCTCTATTGCACATTCCAGCCGAATGTCTCATTCCAAGCAAATCTTCACGGAATAAACCGATCACCTAGCAGGTACATATTCGATGTGATCGATAGAGTGTTCTTGGCAAATTCAAGAACAACCATTGTATGGGTGAGAAAACAACAACATCAATAATTGTATTCAATCAATGATGAAATATCATTCCACTGACTTGTATTTAATGGTTGTTTTCTGTGGCATAAGTTGATCCACAAAATTCTTCAAATAGCGCATGATTTGTTTTGGAGACTTGGCGATTAACTCATGTACCCGTTTTAGAACAGATTTAAGCTTTTTAAGAAGTCACACGCTTACAATTTCACTGGCAATATGTCAGAATAGTTGGAGCTGTGACACTAAGCGCACCATCACGAATGTCATTAGTGCAAAACGGGTGTTTTTAGTATTAGTGGAAGGGATGAATGTGATTGAATGAATCATAGACGGTTTGGCCAAATCTTTAAATGAATACGTTGTTAACCAGGTAGCCAATGTAGATTTTGGGTTGGGCGATGTGATCATATTTTCAAATAGTTGCTACTATTCGAGCTGAAATATTCTCACTTTGCTGATGGTCGTTGATGTTGTAATAATATATGCCATATAGTATGGAAATATTATAGTATATATGGGATATGACAAAGGAATAAACCACGGTGGTATGTGTTTCTGATGTTAATAATGTTCCAAATTATGAATATTCTTAAGCTGGTACTAGGCACCTAAGCATACCTTATGGACACGTTCATACATATTACTGTATTTATCAATTATTACCCCTAGGTTTCTTTCTGGGCCAATTGATGTGATTGAAGGTACGCCATTCTGTAATACCTGTGTTTGTCGGTATTTAACACAATAAGGTGAACATATTGTTTAATTGAGGTTTTGGATCGTCCCGAGCCGATTATTAGGAAATAAATGTTCTACGGTATTTAAGGAATAGGATATATTAAGAGAATTGTCTGTATCTAGTGAAATAAATAGTTGTGTGTCATCAGAATATACGTGATAGTTAACGCTAATGAGCCCGAAAGAACGTATGTACCTGACGAAAACTAAAATATTAAGAAATAATTACCTTGATACACAATATCAAATTGACAAAATGTCAGATACTATAAAATGAATAGACACTTTCTGTGTTTGAGTCTGGTGTTACCTCATAGAGCAAATATATATTTTATTCTAACGAAAAGCTTTTTCATCAAATATTTCAAATGCAATAGACAGGTTCAAAATACATTACTGGCTTTAGCTGATCAATTGATAGATTATTAAAATCTTCTAGCAGAATTAAGGATTTTAAAGTTATGTTACCACTTTAATATGGAAACTTATAAGGCTTTTTATAGTATAAATAGTGACCACACGGACACCAAATAGTTGTTCTATAATATCAGATAAAATATTAAATTAGAAACATATCTCTAATCGCTTAGAAAATAGTACAGGTCAGATTGGTGATTTTATTGATGGATGAGATCTTTGAAAAATATCCATGAATAATGATGTATTAAATATTTTCGTACGTAGGCATAGGGTCATAGTTTAAATGGAAATATGACGTTTTCAGAAACTCTTTGATATCTGTCTTCAGGAGAGGCCCAAATAGATCCTTTATGGACTCTACTAATGGTAATCCCTCTGATACTGGTTTGGAAGTGAACCTATCTTGTATATTTAATAGTCTTTGATAGAAAAATAGTATTTAAACGGTGTTTTATTTATTAAACGGAAACAGTCCTTTAATTTTTTTCCATACCTTGATCTGTTTATGGCCTAATTATCCCGAACTAACGGTATATTTACCTTTAACATAATGAATGTTGAACCTTTTTTTATTGGCCGTACATACAGGCCGTGATTTACGTTGTTTATAATTCCTTCTCCGTTTCTGAGATCTTATATTTCCTTGCTATGCCATGGAAGTAATGGCCTGTGTGGGATGTCCTTTGTCCTTAGATGTGCGATTCAATTTATAAGCTCTGTCTACGTACTATGACCCAACTTTTGAACAATTTTCTGACATTAGATCCGCTCGATTATTAATATCCATCTCTATATGCAATAACGTTAGTTGAAACAGACTGTTTCGGTAAAGTTACCAGACAACAAAGTATCCGTAACAAATAAAGCATGATCAATATCTTTAATAACATTAGATATCTCGTAACATTGATTACAGATCAACGGACAATGTTTAATCCAACTGGTATATTTGTTACACAAACAGCTGTTGTATTCGATTGACATAATGATCAAATTGCTGGCTTTAGACCCTATTTCTTTTGAACGTTTCTTACTACTCGATTGCATCGATAAACAAATACTGTTACCGACATGAGGTCGCCAGACAACTGATTGATCTTTCATATAATTATATATATATATATATATATATATATATATATATATATATATATATATATATATATATATATATATATATATATATATATAATACGCCAATATCTATTATCCCATTACTAGGTTCATAATGTAAACACTTGATTGGGCGATAGATAAAACCTAAAGTTGTCGATTAAAAAACAATGGCAATAAGTCAGATGACATCAATTAGTTATTAATTGTTCTTGTTGTTGTTGTTGTATATGTTTATTAGTAAGCAGTACGCTCTTAATTATGGTACATCGTTACAACATCGTGATATACCCATTAAGTCTGCATTTGCAAATTATTATTTGGATATATACAGTAGCAAGGGCTAACTGACTAAATCAATAATATACTCCTGATGTCGTGCCTTGCTGGCGTAAATTCAAGTCATTCATGCAATCAGTGCACTGTCGTCCCGGTTAATCACTTCTCCCACACAGCACGAGCACACACACGCCCACCGGCACTAATGTCATGCATCAAACTATGAACTTCAAAACTATAACACACCCGTTACTACCGCCTGAAGAACCACCATAATGAATTCAAGTATGTTTACATGTTCATACATAATAAATATAGAGAAATGAAATCTATGACATATACTAATTAACACCATCCAGTTTCACTGATGTAACGTATGTTCAGGTACTAGTTTCCGCCATTATACCTATTGCTTGAAGAGCCATGACACTTTACCTAATTTTATATAACGATGAAGATGTGCATAATAACACATATCAACATCGTAAGATGACATGGATAGTTATTTTGCGCTGTCGTCAGTTATCTAATTTATGAGATCATTTCATGTTGCCTAGACAGCTGATGAATTCGTTGATATTGATTAGGAATTTACCTTAGATAAACAGCAAGTCGAAGACTACACCTGATAATCAGACTATATAAATGAAGAGCAGGACTTTATTTCCAGCAGGTTATAAAACTGCCAACCCAGGCATCTTCTGGGTTGAGGTACAGCGCATAATTGGACAGCTAAGGGATTATGTCTATTGTGAAGTATATGCTGCTAAACAAGGTGTCATAAATAACTTATTAAAATATGATACGGATGTGGAGAGTGTCTTTGCAGTATTGATTAATTATCGTCATGATTCCTATTTTCCTTATTTGCCCCAATATAGGTTATGCGCCTTAACATCGGACTATCTATTTGATTAAAACTGGCAAACTTCCTGAATCGGTAATTATTGCTAATTTCATGGAGGATCAGTTTAGATAGGCTAGTCCATATTTAAAATGAAACAGATATAAAATATACTGCCATTTAAAAAGGAAGATCAAGGATGGCTTTTAAATGTCCCGTATTTAAAGTAGTGATCATTCGTATATGTTTTTTCGTTGCTAATTTATCTACTTTCATGCTTTATGTTAGCCACTGCATGGCAGTTATAGATGAATAGGATGCAGATGGGATCTGGCAATGTTACATAGTCTCCCATTTATCATAAAGAGGTCTCCTTTTTATAATAATATAAATGATCCATCGCACAGTAGCTTGAACTCAAGTTACTTTGATGTTAAAAATTTTTTAATAATATATATATATATATATATATATATATATATATATATATATATATATATATATATTCCATTATGTGTGTGTTTGTATATGTATGTAGGTGTGTATTCGTATATATATATATATATATATATATATATATATATATATATATATATATATATATATATATATATATATATATGCGTGTGTGTGTGTGTGTGTGTGTGTGTGTGTGTGTGTGTGTGTGTGTGTGTGTGTGTGTGTGTGTGTGTGTGTGTGTGTGTGTGTGTGTGTTTTAAGTGATTATCTATGAAATATGATACGTTTTAGAGCCACTATCACAGTCAGGAACAATTCGCTTTCTTGGGGGCATAAGGTTTGGTATTGTCCAACAACTAGTCTCTGTGAATATAAGGGATCAATTGTGTGTCGTGTGTCTGTGTGGAATTAATACATGTGTGTGGAATATATATATATATATATATATATATATATATATATATATATATATATATATATATATATTTGTGTGTGTGTGTGTGTGTGTGTGTGTGTGTGTGTGTGTGTGTGTGTGTGTTTTAGCTGTGTATAATAAGGCACAGGACAAGTCTCGAACCTGAATTCAAACTCTGGACGTTTCTTCAGGACTGAATCCAGAGTGGCGACTTTCTTGCTGAGACATGTTTTTGTCCCCCAGTCCCTAAGCCGCCAAGAAAAAACTAAAAGCAAATCACCTAAAACCGGGGGTTTTGGGATTGAACACCCAATAGACAGGGATGTAGAATTTTTAGTTTAATTATCTAAGCAGCCTTTTTTAAAAATTTTTTTGCTGTATCTTTCTTCAAAGCAATACTATATAAACTATATAACCCAATTGTCACTGTCTTCAAAGATCAGTTTTTACAACGGGCAGGCGTCATGAAGCGACTACTATTAAAACTGTTTATCTTAATTACTATTAAAAGACTGACATCTCCCGAAGCAGACCGAATAGGCCCTCATAGCTTCCGTACTGTTTGAACTATGCTATCATTTTCAAATGACCTAATTTATGTATTTTAACTATTGTAGTTCTTAAATGTTATTTATGACAAAATTAGAGCTAATCTTGAATGTCATAGTCAAAGGACAAACTGGACCTGGGGAAAAATAATTCTATTCCCACATACAACCCAAGGGGAATTTATAATTTTTATATAAAACCACCCAAACCACACGAGCTGTGTCCAATGCCACCGCTCGAGATGCGATGCAGTGTTTCTATTCCTGAGTCAGGAGTACATCTTTAAGAGCGTACTGTGTCTGCTAGTCATTTAAATGCTGGATAACCACCAAAACAAAAGGCGTGCCTCCAAAGACGCAAATAGTCAGGAATATAAACTCTAGATCAACTTTTCTTGAATGCAGGGACCGGGGAAAAATGGCCCCCGCATAGAAAACGGGAAATTTCTCAACCGCAGCATAATATGCCTTGTGAATTTGCTGGAGGTCAAATACCTCATAAACATCAAATCCAATAAATACTATGCCTACTCGTCACTATTATAACAATTTAAGGCGCTTTGCAGACCGTTATGGCGGGTTGCCTTTTTATTAAATTTTCAAATGACCTAAAGTCCTTACAAACAAATTATAATAGGGTTTTTTTAATGACAAAGGGGAAAAAATTTACCGAAAGTCATGTACAGACTGGAAAAACTGGACCCAGGAAAAATAATTCTTTCCCCCAAACAACTTGGATTTTTAAAACAACTAAACTTTTTATTAAAAAAACCCCCAAACCCCACGACTGTGTCCCAAAGCCACCGCTCGAGATGCGATGGAGTGTTTCTATTCCTGAGTCAAAACATGCTTTAAGAGAAAGACATGCAGATGCATAAATGCAATTGCATCTGTGTGTGTGTGTGTGTGTGCGTGCGTGCGTGCGTGCGTGCGTGCGTGTGTGTGTGTAAGTGTGTGTAAGTGTGTGTGTAAGTGTGTGTGTGTAAGTGTAAGCATGTGTATGTGTTGCGTGGTGTGCTTGGTGTGTGCCGGTGTATGGGTGTTTTGTATGCCTGTGAATGGGTGTGTGTCCATGGATGGAAATGTGTGTGTGCATATGTGTGTGTGCGCGCGCGGTGTTTGTGTTTTAAGCTAGGAGACTACTCCGCTGAGTCATTGACTAATTGTTTATACATCAATTAATGATTAATTACTAAACTGGCTTATTGATCTAAGGACAATTACCCGGACAAAGAAGCATAAAAGATGATGTTTCATGTTTATAGTAAAAAAATTGAAATTACTTTAGTTTTTTTTGA
>JAODUP010001415.1:10000-57182 GCA_025642065.1 Paralvinella palmiformis | reverse complement strand
CCATTTTGATACCACAGTTTACATTCAAAAGTAATTTTCTGTGGTCCAAAAAAAACCTGTATATAAAGCATTTCGACACCTCAGATGCTGACCTCAGCTTTTTTCTGGGTTCGAATAACTTAATAAATCCTACCTATATGAACCATGTATCAATACACGTCCGACTGGTCTGGCGTCGAAGTTCTCCTCTAACCTAAGTGAAAACTCAAGCCCTATATATAGCCTCAGCGTGTTAACAACATTACAGTTTGTTCATAACAAAGAGAATGTACACTAACTCAGTATGGACTAGCTAAAGCGATTAAACTGAAATAAAAACAAAGTAGCAATACCGCACAATGGATTATTACTGGACTAGAACGAAATATCGTCTCAAACCTGAGTAAATACTACGAGTGTGTGTGTGTGTGTGTGTGTGTGTGTTAATGTGTGCTAATGTGTGTGTGTGTGTGTGTTATGTGTGTGTGGAGGGCGTCCATGCGGTTATATGTATGTATATAGGTATGTATGGCATGCCGTGTATAAGCATACTAATACATGGATGATCTAGTGACATACATTTTCCAAATTTGTAATTAACTTTGACACTTCTCTTACCGGTTGACATCATTGATGTGAACAAAGATTTATCTAAATCTACGAGCAATCCAATTTATTTATTTTTAGTTGTGTATATTAAAGTAGCGAGAGACACTAATAATAATAATAATAATAATAATAATAATAATAATAATAATAATAATAAAAAAGTTTCCTTGGATGTAACAGGGATTTAACTACAGCAAATAAAATTTCAGTTTATGAATATATAAATAAGCAGCAATATAGCCAGCTTTCTGATATAATAAACACATTCTACAAATGATTTTGAAACGTATAGAAAAATTTAATTCAATGATACAAACAAAGATAATGATGTATCAGCGCAAATATAATGATGTATCAGCGACTGCTTTATTTAAATTCAACTCTGGGCACATCGTTAAAGACACCAGCCAAATGTAAACAATATTAGGTCATTAATTATTTTAAACCTAGACTAAGGATAGAAGTAATAAAAGTAGAGAAATAATTTGTCAGTTGATTTATAGAGATAGATGTCGCGTTTGTGAATAATACCATGAAATAAACAAATAGGAACCAAGCCTATAAGTCGAATTGAATAGGATAATCAGAGATATTAACCTCTGTATAATAATAGATAAATAACAATGTTATATCTTATCGCAGTTTAGACAGAAAACGGGGTCATTTTATACAAACTGAATATAAAGAAATAATCAATCTAGTTGATAATATAAATTTACAACTTGCAGTTATCTGATATTTAGATGAGGAAAAATCCCAAAACAATAAAAACTACATGATAATATAATGAGCCATTAGTTATACGAGATAGGATATAGGGTTTATATTAGAATATATTTCATGTCATGTAAAAAAACATATATCAGGATCGCGCTCCAATATGTTTAGAATTGGTTTCATTTAACGGTGGAAATTGAGAAGGATATTACAAACTAAACATCGTTCTTATTTCGAGAATACTGTAAACGATTAATATTGATGGTTTCGATTAATTTAATCGCTATTTCTATAACTTTATAGATGACAAATTAAAAGTGGAATAACCGACGTCAATCAAATAAATTAAATTAATAAATTAAATTAATAAAATGTAGAAAATATAAATAAGAAAAAGAAGACAGTAAATATTATAGATATAGGCTAATGTGTACATGCGTCCTTCTGTTTGTTTTTCTGTTTAGTAAAAATAAATGTTATATTAGTCATACGCTCATAAGATGAACATCGATGTTCATCGTTTATTGTTATATAAAACTAGCTTATAAAACAAACTGCAAAACAAAATGATAGCGAGGGACATGTATTCATTTATGTATTCATTCATTCATTTTACACAGACAATATTATTCTGTTATATAATACAACTATAGGACATGATGTTACAGATACATTGTATTATTGAATGGATAACATGATTAAAATGAACACGAAATAACAACTAACAATAGGGATAATAACAATCACAACACATCTCACGTGTTACACGAGGGAATTTGGGAATAAAGTGGGGATTTGGGCACAAAACGTGGGCCTCATGGATCAAGCTAGAACAAGGACTACAGTGTAAATACAAGGATATAGTCATAAATGGTATTGGCTGTTCTCGAAGAAATAACCCACAAGAGTTTCGACCCTTAATAAATTTAAAAAACAATACAAGATAATCTAATAATCATGCTTGATTGGTTGGATAGTAAAACCGAAATGTGGAATGGGAAATACGAACCAAACCAAGTAAGTATATAACAGAAAGAAAGCGGAATATAAACCAGAAAGCTGAATAGAGTATTAATATATAATTATAGTATAATAAAAATATAACATATTAATTAAAACCATCAGATACTGTCTTAAATGTGAGTCGTGTAAATGATGAATAATTATTATATGTCTTGTTATTTTGGCAATCTCACTCGTTATAACAATCTCACTTGTTATAACAATCTCACTCGTTATAACAATCTCACTTGTTATAACAATCTCACTTGTTATAACAATCTCACTTGTTATAACAATCTCACTTGTTATAACAATCTCACTTTAACAAATCAACTTGTTATAACAATCTCACTTGTTATAACAATCTCACTCGTTATAACAATCTCACTTGTTATAACAATCTCACTTATTATATCAATCTCACTTATTATAACAATCTCATTTGTAATAACTATGTCACTTATTATAACAATTCCATTTGTAATAACAATCTCACTTTAACAAATCAACTTGTTATAACAATCTCACTCGTTATAACAATCTCACTTATTATAACAATTCCATTTGTTATTACAATCTCACTCGTTATAACAATCTCACTTATTATAACAATTCCATTTGTTATAACAATCTCACTCGTTATAACAATATCACTTGTTATAACAATCTCACTTGTTATAACAATCTCACTTATTATAACAATTCCACTGTTATAGCAATATCACTCGTTATAACAATATCACTTGTTATAACAATCTCACTTGTTATAACACTATCACTTATTATAACAATTCCATTTGTTATAACAATCTCACTCGTTATAACAATATCACTTGTTTTAACAATCTCACTTGTTATAACAATCTCACTTATTATAACAATTCCATTTGTTACAACAATATCACTTATTATAACAATCTCACTTATTATAACAATTCCATTTGTTATATCAATCTCACTTATTATAACAATCTCACTTATTATAACAATTCCATTTGTTATAACAATCTCACTTATTATAACAAATCAACTTGTTATAGCAATCTCACTCGTTATAGCAATCTCACTTGTTATAACAATCTCACTTATTATAACAATTCCACTGTTATAATAATATCACTCGTTATAACAATATCACTTGTTATAACAATCTCACTCGTTATAACAATCTCACTTGTTATAACAATTCCATTTGTTATAACAATCTCACTCGTTATAACAATCTCACTTATTATAACAATCTCACTTATTATAACAATTCCATTTGTTATAACAATCTCACTCGTTATAACAATCTCACTTATTATAACAATTCCATTTGTTATAACAATCTCACTTGTTATAACAATCTCACTTATTATAACAATTCCATTTGTTATAACAATCTCACTCGTTATAACAATATCACTTGTTATAACAATCTCACTTATTATAACAATTCCATTTGTTATAACAATCTCACTCGTTATAGCAATCTCACTTGTTATAACAATATCACTTGTTATAACATTCTCACTCGTTATAACAATCTCACTTGTTATAACAATCTCACTTGTTATAACAATTCCATTTGTTATAACAATCTCACTTTAACAAATCAACTTGTTATAACAATCTCACTTGTTATAACAATCTCACTTGTTATAACAATCTCACTTGTTATAACAATCTCACTTATTATAACAATCTCACTTATTATAACAATCTCATTTGTTATAACAATCTCACTTATTATAACAATTCCATTTGTTATAACAATCCAACTTGTTATATCAATTGCGCTCATTATCACAATGTTTCTTCTAATAACAATCACATTTCCTATGGCAATCTCGATATTTATTAATATTATATTATCCACACAAAGCCTGCCGACATTCGCCTTTAAACACGTTATTGTAACAAATAAAGGAACATATTAATATTATACTCTCCAACTTATCAAACGTAGGATGCGGGAAAAGCTAATAATCTCAATAACCTGAACTGAATCTTCTATATATGTATAAGGCTATGGTGAACATCCAAAAATTATAACAGATTCGATTATGTACCTTGAAATGTTTATGATTACTGTTTAATTTTTAGACATAACCTTCTCTTTAAGAAAACCAAACCCTTCCAAATTAATGGCAATAAAGGCATACAAGGTTAATGGAAGGGTTGATTCTATTGTCATAAACAGAATATTAATATAAAATCATATTGTGACACTAATAACCATTAACTCAGATAGCTAGATGATGCATTCTTTTAATAACAACTTTCTTCCAGCAGATATCAACTAAACGTCATTGGCTTCATAAATGATCGATAGAAGACCTTTCTGTCCATAACAGATCTATTTTGCACATATACAGAAACTGTGATAAAATACTTGATGAAGACATCCTCTAAACAACGTAATATTCACAAAGGCAGATGAATAGCAAAGCAAGGCGATGAGATAATTATCATTAATCATCAAGACATATTAATGTCTGTTCCCTGTGTTGACTTAGGCTTAGATGTCAGGAAATGCAGCCAATAATATATTACTGTTAGATATAGACCTGACCTTTATTGATTTGTACCACAATAATAATATACAGGTGCTCTGTACAGCAATTTGCACCAGCAAAATATCGATTAATCTAACGTGTTAATGTCGTATTATAAGGTGTCTTGCACAGACTATAATATTTAATCATGCCTGTGTTTTTGTCTAGCCTATGTGTCAGAAGCAATACTTAAATGCCCAGATTACATTATCATATGTTCAAAGGCGTCAGTTAGCTGTTGGTGTCATTGGTGTATATGGATTAACTAAAAGGCAGAAAAATATATTACGTTGTTAAACCCTTTTTTGATTTGTACCACAAATCTAATATACAGGTGCTCGTGAAGACCAGAAAAAATCATTTAACAAAACTTAATGACGTATTTCAAGGGTTTAAAATATAATATTTAAACATGACCGTGTTTGAGCCTTTTAGAACAAACTTAAAACCCCTTCATTTTTATGAAAGGGGATTTCGATTTTACTTGGGGTTTTATTTTAAAATAATATAAAGATAATATAATAAAAAAAAATATTTTGTGTGTCTATATTCATAATAGACTTGCTATGGCAGATAATTCCCCATAACTGAGTTTCCCAGTACCTCAGACCTAAATCCATAGTTCGCTTAAATAAATGACAACCTTTTTTCTAAAAGCTTTTAACATTCACGAAAATGTTCTTTCTAATGTGACACATGGATAGGAAAATATAGAAATTACAACACATGGAAATAGTCAAATATGTGATAAATATGTATAGAGGACAGTATTAATTGTACAGATAGTAAAATTGCTATAAATATTTAGTAATCTTAACAACATATTAACACAGTAAGTCATGAGGCACTAGAACGAATATGAAGTTGTCAGTTTATTGAGTTACGGGTAACTGGTTACGTGACACTAGTTATAGGGTCTAATAATATAATTTGTCGATGATAATTGTTAATTATCCCGAATATACCAACTGACAAAACGGTTTATAATACAATTGCTGTACTAATAACACGAGGGTGTACTTACTAACTAATAAATACAATATGTCTTAAACAAACATAGTATTAAATCCATAATCAAGTTGTTGATTGAGTTCTTTAGTTGAGTAAGTAGATACTCAGAGGAATGACTGGAAATAATATCAAGAAATGAGAACCTGGCATGTTGTTACTGGTTATCACTCGAGGAAAGGTATGTTGTATCTTCCTGTGAAAAATTTGACTAATAAAAGGAAATGAAATTATGAATAACTTACAAATTACCACCAATACCATTATTTAGTTTGACCGTAATATACTTATACTATATGGTAATTGTGACTAGAAAATAGTAAAATAAACAAATAATCTGCATATATGTAAATCGCATTGAACTCCAAATATAATGTTATGGGAAAGTAGTTATGAGTTTTAGTTTTAGCAATTTCACAATATTTATCATATTTGTTATTATTTTTAGTGTTATATAATATCTGCCGGAAATCGATTATCCTACAATTAATGAATAAAGTATATATATTGTTATAATATCTAAATGAGGAAAAATATTAATATATAAATAAACAATCACTTTACGTTAATGTTATACGGATGGAGAAGAGAACATATCTGTCTGCCTAAAAAAATGTAC
Source organism: Paralvinella palmiformis (assembly GCA_025642065.1). NCBI lineage: Eukaryota > Metazoa > Annelida > Polychaeta > Terebellida > Alvinellidae > Paralvinella > Paralvinella palmiformis. The sequence continues at coordinate 50,708 of JAODUP010001415.1, read as the reverse complement.
ATATAAAGATAACGGTTTACGGTGATGGCCACACAATGAAGATGATTAGTTCTTGCTGTCAGCCAAATATTCTTCGAAGCTGAGCAAGTTAATGAACACCAGTGTACATAAGTTAATTAACTAATAAATACATAAAACATATTAAAACAAATATCATATTAACATTAGGGAACCCAATTAATTATAATTGTCTATACCTGGGTTGTTGTTTTATGAGGATTTAATGTATTTCATGTTGTACTTCCACTTATTACTCCTGTTGTCTTGTTTAATAAACAGAAACCGATCCATATTAAAATATAATATGTTTTAATTTCATAAGATTAAGGCATTTTCTCCCTTTGATGTGACACCAAAAATATGTATAACCTCAATTATTGTAAGAAGGTTAACGTTTGGGGATATGTTGTCTAGAAATAAGACTCATAGGAAACTGTGTTGGACATATGTCACATAAAGAACAGTTTTAGTGAACACGTTCAGTCCACGAGTACTTCCGTGTAATACTGATTGACTGACATACTGACTGACTAATAGGCTCACTCACTCAGTCACTCCGTCAGCCACTCATCCGGTCATTTACTCACGCAGTCAATCACTCACTCATTCACTCACTTACTCAATCAATCAATCAATCGATCGGTCACTGGCTCATTTACTTACTCACTCAAGCACTGAAGTAATCAATCCCTAGCTCAAGCAATCAATTATTCATGAGTCATTCCATGAATAACTAACTGACTGACTAACCCACTCTCTCACTCACTCACTCACTCACTCATTTCCTCATTCTTTTACTCAGCCACTCAGTTGGTCAATTAATCACTTACTCACTCATACACTAAGAACAATTTAAAGCGTTTTCTCTAAGCCACTTTTAGGTCTTTGAATAAGTTCTGAGATTTTTTAATGTTCCTGAATAAGTTATAGATTAAAGTGACCTCTAACGTCATACCTTAACATAAAAATACTCAATCCAGCTGTTACTATAATTAATGCGACTTGTATCAAATAAAACATTTGAAACTGTCGTAAATTGAAAATTGATACATGGTAGTTTTTTCTAGTGTTTGACCCATTAATATGAGTTGCTAAACGTTGCTAAAAAGTATTATATATATATATATATATATATATATATTAGTAGATGATAGTGGCAACTAACAAACATCAATAAAAGCGAACGTTAAATACAATAAAAATGTATTATTTAAAAATGTTATCGAAAGTAGAACAGTTTATAATTCAGGTTTAAAAGCATAAGTGTGTTTTATATTAGCTGCATTAGCTACTTAATTGATCTTTCATCGTGAATAGTACAGATAATTATCTTGAGATAATGTGTAGCATTAGATGACCATTCAAGCAAAATAAATGTGTTGGATTCATATTAAATAAAAAAGCAAGAAGAATAATCAATTATATTAAATCAGTTTGTATCATGTTCAGTCATGACTACAATTTGGAATGTTAATTAGTTCTCGTCAATCTTATACAAATATTTGTATATATCTGTGTATCTTATCACGCAGGATGTTGTCTGTTTTGATATCATTTATCTCCAATTAATTTGTCTGAGCTACAAAAATCTCTGATGTTGATGGAGCAACCGGTTATTGAACGAAATATTATTGACCAAAGATAAAGTAATATGTATTGTCATGTCCGGATGACTGGAAATATGAAACTTGCTTCATCATTTTCACCTCGCCGCTTATTTTGGAGAAATATCGCTAAATTTTTCAGTAGTAATCGTTCATATAGGTAGGATTTATTCAGTTATTCGAACCCAGAATAAAGCTGAGGTCAGCATCTGAGGTGTCGAAATGCTTTATATACAGGTTTCTTTTGGACCACAGAAAATTACTGTTGAATGTAAACTGTGGTGTCAAAATAGTTTATGATATGTATGTAGCAAGTCGCCATTGAACCACACGCACGTGTTGTTTGTCGAGCTGTGGTATCAAATGGTATGTGTTTTACGTGCTTCCGCTTTTTGTAGGTAGCCTGTATGTAGCCGCTTTCCTGTGGGCGTGACATATTTGTCGCGTACGAAAAGCGAATTAGCTGGTTCCCACAGGCTGATGAGTAGACCAGACACATGCTTAGGTATACGCACACATTTATCAATATGTGGAGGTATGGAACATTTTATTTTTAGATTAATGTATGTATAGTTGTATTTATATTTATGGAGGTAGGTTTCGAAGAATGTTTAGATATGATGATGCTCTGTGCCTGTTGCCTCTTTATATGTACCCTAAAACACACACACACACACACACACACACATATATATATATATATATATATATATATATATATATATATACACCTACACACATACACACTGACGTACTAATATATATTCAATCTCGTAAACTTTGTTCTCATTAATAAATAAATAATTACTTATCATCATCGGATACAAAATTAAATAAATATCAAGCTTCTGGTATTAATCAGTAACAAAGGCTCGCTCTAGGTCAGACCTGAATGGTTAATAAATAACCAACAGCCACTAAGACATCTAGCTTACAAGGTTAAGACGGATGGATTAGCTTACATTAAGGTAAGAAGACATATACCTATCTATCAATGTCTGCTCATACATAAAGGCCTATTTGCTGTTTGATGTTCTTTACACGATCTAGTCGAGTTACTTAGCCAGTGAGTCACTTAATCATCAATTGTGTTGTATTTCACTCTTATGTGAGTTCTGATAGTAGAGACACATTCGTAATTCTGAATTATTACTATTATGTTTGCAAAGGATTAATTCCGATTATCAGATTGAATTGTTTATTATTATAAAACCTTTCTGCGTGTGTGTGCCGTGTGGTGTGGTGTGGTCTAGTGTGGTGTGGTGTGTGGTGTGCTATAGAGTGGTGTGGTGTGATGTGGTGTGTGGTGTGTAGAGTGGTGAGGTATGGTGTTGTGTGTGGGGTGTGGAGTGATGTGGTGGTGTGTGGGGTGTGGTGTGGTTTGGTGTGTGATGTGATGTGGTGTGGAGTGGTGTGTGGTGTGGCATAGAGTGGTGTGGTGTGATGTGGTGTGGGGTGTGTAGAGTGGTGAGGTATGGTGTTGTGTGTGGGGTGTGGGTGATGGTGTTGGGGGTGTGGTTGGTGTGGTGTGTGATGTGGTGTGGTGTGGAGTGGTGTGTGGTGTGGTATAGAGTGGTGTGGTGTGTAGAGTGGTGAGGTATGGTGTTGTGTGTGGGGTGTGGAGTGATGTGGTGGTGTGTGGGGTGTGGTGTGGTGTGTGATGTGGTGTGGTGTGGAGTGGTGTGTGGTGTGGTATAGAGTGTTGTTGTGTGATGTGGTGTGTGGTGTGTAGAGTGGTGAGGTATGGTGTTGTGTGTGGGGTGTGGAGTGATGTGGTGGTGTGTGGGGTGTGGTGTGGTGTGTGATGTGGTGTCAACGTTAAGATACTCCATTTAACTTACAAGTATAATATTGTTGCCGCGCGATACAAGTTAAACCATGAAACAATTAAAATAACTAAATTATGCTATGTGTTTTCGTTTCAGCACTAGTAATATAATGTCTATAAAATCTATACTAATTTTATCTGATGGTATTAAAATAAATTGACTAACTTTGTTCTTTAACATGGTTAATAGAGACTAATATTATATTTAATGTTCTCTATAAGTGAATTAATAATGATATTTAACAAATAACTGAGATCATATTTCTTATCCCGTGTAATTGTATGTGTTTGTGATGAAATATAGATAATAGTGTTAGTTGAGAGAATCGTATATTAATGGGTAAAATATTATTCATTTCCTATTTAACAGACGAGAAACGAAATGAAGTCCTTTTAAATTACTCCAAAGTTATCGTTTATTTGCATACGTTTTTACTCAACACGTTGATGAGATAATAGTTGAGTTATTTAGTCTCAGCACCGGTCATATATGAGACATATTGACTAAGGGTAGATTACCAAATATATCCTACAATATTCTGGTACTGGGTAGATTCGAACCCTGAATCTTGAGATTTGCAGCGTCTCAACTGGAAAATAAAAAGAATAATGTAAGATTTGTATAAGACAGTGACAATCAGCTTATGATACATCGACAGAACCGCCAATCTAATTATTAATACTAATATAATTATGATCTACCCTCACCATCACCAACACAAATATATCATAAAATAAGCTGATGTACTTATTATAAATATAATTTATTACCCACAACCCTTGTGATCTTTACTAGTAAGTGCAGAAAGATGTTAATTCTGATATCCTCAAATGGGATCTCTTGATCTAAACTTTACACATCATTTATCCATACTTCAGTGATATTGTGTTTTATGTAAATTTCGCCTTTAATTTATGACAAATTGATATTAGGTATATTATCTCTCTCTCTCTCTCTCTCTCTCTCTCTCTCTCTCTCTCTCTCTCTCTCTCTCTCTCTCTCTCTCTCTCTCTCTCTCTCTTCTCTCTCTCTCTCTCTCTCTCTCTCTCTCTCTCTCTCTCTCTCTCTCCTCTCTCTCTCTCTCTCTCTCTCTCTCTCTCTCTCTCTCTCTCTCTCTCTCTCTCTCTCTCTCTCTCTCTCTCTCCCCCTCTCTCCCCCTCTCTCTCTCTCTCTCTCTCCCTCTCTCTCCCTCTCTCTCTCTTCTCTCTCTCCTCTCTCTCTCTCTCTCTCTCTCCCTCTCTCTCTCTCTCTCTCTCTCCTCTCTCTCTCTCTCTCTCTCTCTCTCTCTCTCTCTCTCTCTCTGTGTGTGTGTGTGTGTGTGTGTGTGTGTGTGTGTGTGTGTGTGTGTGTGTGTGTGTGTGTGTGTGTGTGTGTGTGTGTGTGTGTGTGTGTGTGTGTGTGTGTGTGTGTGTGTGTGTGTGTGTGTGTGTGTGTGTGTGTGTGTGTGTTAGCTGTCTATAATAAGACACATTTATTTTTAATTTTCTCGATATTAGTTTTAGCTGTAGTAATTGGTTAGTTAAAAGTACAAATGTCTATTTTAATTATTCTAAGTTGTTGTATATCAAACATAACATATTGCCAACTGGTGTAAATTAGCACACTGTACGATATTATATTTCCGTAAGGAGCAGCAAGCGTTTAGATATATATAAACAAACTATTTAAAAAAGTATTGAAATCTCAAAAACATTCCTTAGGAAATACAATTTAAATATTCAGAATTAACTGGGTTTGCTGAGAATTAGTTTACTGTTGCTAGACGGTATAAATGCCAACACGAAAATAATTGACAGTGATAGTATGTTATCCACCATTGTTAATGGAAATTAATATTAAATTCATTTTAATTTGGTTAATTTTGTTTTGTGGCATTAACAAGCAAAGGATTCCTCCTTTTGTTATCATCTATCTTAAATATATATGTTTGTGACCAAATATTGATAACGGTGATATTTCAGAGATTCTTATATTAGTGGATTACATACACAATAGCAACATGATGAAGTAAAGCTGCATAGTTTAGGAATTAAAAAGGTGCAGTTCAGAAATAGTGTTCAGTTTCATTACGCATTTGATGACGAGAAACGAAATAAAGTATATAATTACTCCTAAGCGTGTCTGCGTCCTTACAGAGGTTCTTATTTGACAAGCTGTTAAGGTAATACAACAAGAAATACATTATTCCTATATCTGGTAAGCATCAACATGGCAATATAATACCTTCTCAATCATTGTGGATAAGACATATGGTTTATATCAGAATTTACTTATATCATGTCAAACATTTAGACACACAGCCTTCTATCAGGACAGACATGTCTTCATATTTTAGAATTGGGTGTATTTAACGGTATATTTCAGGTTATGCATGTTTGTGTATTCTTGTATTTGTCTATCAATCATAAGTAATATAGATGATAACAAAAGGTTTTGTTTACGTCTAATCATGTACTCTACTGTACTATCATGGTTAGATGTGAAATGGTCAGAATAGAGACTTGAATGATCTATTACACAAATTCAATTCTAGATAATAAAAACATCTTATAGATTTATTATAAATGGTTCAGATTCAAATTAGATTACCTTCAACCTTATTTATTAATTGTGATTAAACAAAACGTTATTTCCTTTCGTCCAAATTCAATGTTATCACTTGAGTAGTGTCTTAAACATTTCAAAAGACATAACAGTTTTAAAAGAGTCAGTAGCCCCTTCCTAGATTGGAATTATTGAATGAAATGTATTTAAAGTATCCTTTGAGTTTCCATGATGTGAAGTAGTTCGTAAATTGAACTTAAGTAATAAAAATAAGAGCCACAATCTCAAGAGAATCACTCTTAACAAGAAAGAGTTTTATCTCGAAAGGTTGTTAAGATTTGTTCATTATCCACTCAATATAATACTAGAAACGTTTATGTGCATGTCATACCCATGATCTATTTAGTATTGACTGATGAATATGGACAGGGCGTTTTGATAAATCTGATTATTTCGCCGGCAGACTATATGAAAGATTTGCAGAAACACTGCGAATATCAACTCGAATACGTTCTTGTTAGTTGGCCATTTCCCATAGATCACTACAGCGTATATTGAAGGAAATTGCAAGGAAATTAATGCATAGAACCATACTGCAAGATTAAAAAAGAGCTTATTCGTCAAATAGTCGAGTAATTTCCAGTAGAACAAAACACTTCAAGAAAGTAACACTCTAGAAGCTGAAGAATACTATATAATATAAAAGTTAGAGTGTTAGAGCCAGACACATTACGAGCTGTCATGGAAAATAGCCTAGAAAGGAATTGACTCTGTAAAGTTGAAAGGGGGCGGTGAATTGAAGGATAATACATCCTACAATTAGTTCAAAGTAATTTCCAACAGTCAAAATAAATATAAATTAAATCAAATTTTGTTCAAAGGTTGTTCAATTTTTAAAATGGTACGTGACTTTTGCGTCTTCCTATAGTAATATGACGTGACTTTTGCGTCTTCCTATAGTAATATGACGTGACTTTTGCGTCTTCCTATAGTAATATGACGTGACTTTTGCGTCTTCCTATAGTAATATGACGTGACTTTTGCGTCTTCCTATAGTAATATGACGTGACTTTTGCGTCTTCCTATAGTAATATGACGTGACTTTTGCGTCTTCCTATAGTAATATGACGTGACTTTTGCGTCTTCCTATAGTAATATGACGTGACTTTTGCGTCTTCCTATAGTAATATGACGTGACTTTTGCGTCTTCCTATAGTAATATGACGTGACTTTTGCGTCTTCCTATAGTAATATGACGTGACTTTTGCGTCTTCCTATAGTAATATGACGTGACTTTTGCGTCTTCCTATAGTAATATGACGTGACTTTTGCGTCTTCCTATAGTAATATGACGTGACTTTTGCGTCTTCCTATAGTAATATGACGTGACTTTCGCGTCTTCCTATAGTAATATGACGTGACTTTTGCGTCTTCCTATAGTAATATGACGTGACTTTTGCGTCTTCCTATAGTAATATGACGTGACTTTCGCGTCTTCCTATAGTAATATGACGTGACTTTTGCGTCTTCCTATAGTAATATGACGTGACTTTCGCGTCTTCCTATAGTAATATGAGAGATATAAGCAGGCTGATAAGTAAATGTTATGGCAACTGGTGTACTTGTTGACCTTTGTTTGATGAAAGTTTCAAGATATTCATATAATGGCAAGAGAATAACAACAGAAAACTACCCACACCCTTATACAATAATTTACACCTTACCACTGACCACTTTGGCATTTACCTCAAACAAATTCGTGGTGTTTGTTTTCGTTTGGATGGTGTTTGTTTGTTTTCGTTTGGATGGTGTTTGTTTGTTTTCGTTTGGATGGTGTTTGTTTGTTTTCGTTTGGATGGTGTTTGTTTGTTTTCGTTTGGATGGTGTTTGTTTGTTTTCGTTTGGATGGTGTTTGTTTGTTTTCGTTTGGATGGTGTTTGTTTGTTTTCGTTTGGATGGTGTTTGTTTGTTTTCGTTTGGATGGTGTTTGTTTGTTTTCGTTTGGATGGTGTTTGTTTGTTTTCGTTTGGATGGTGTTTGTTTGTTTTCGTTTGGATGGTGTTTCGAAATGTCTTTGTTTTACTGCCCATTTTATGTTCATTTTAGACTAAATATTTTAAACAATCTTAAAAGTAGAGTAAATTAAATTAAAGATGACATACCTTCCATATATGTCCCATCCTGGGTATGAACACCAATCGTAGAAGTCAGAGGCCTATCGCGCTATCAGTTTGGCTAAAGATACATGAGGGGTCTAATCTTCTGATAATTGTGTTTAGCTAAGTGGTATTGGGGTAGCATGTGTTCTATGAGAGTAATATCTTATTCTTTATAACCAATTCTGTCTTAACCGAGTATCCTTTGTCACCATACCAGGTTGTCTTTACGCATATATGGCTGTCTGGGGTAATATTTAGTTAGTTAATAGATTGTCATGGCTGACTATAATCTAATTACAAAATATTAAATACAAACACGGTGGTAAATAGTTAACACAAGACCAATCATATCTTATCATCTGATATATAATATGCAGTGAGTACTTTAAGGGAGACTTATCTTGTTAAAATAAACATTTAGTTGCTTAAAAATAGAATTTCTCTATATGGTTAATCTAGCGATAGATAATGCATTTGTTCTCGTAATAACTTTTTGAACAAATCAAAAAGGTAAATAAACAAGGTCTGAAAGAGACAGTTTGCAACGTGACACTGATCAGTGTACCATTTATGAATTATGCTAACGATAAATAATTGTCAAACTTTCAAACAAATATTATTTAGTACTTAGTTACATAATATTCTAATAACATAACCAATAGTGTTAATAATAATAATAATAATAATAATAATAATAATAATAATAATAATAATTAATAATAATACATTTAACTATAAATTTGACATTCCCTCACCTGGATTCCGGTTGACATTAAATCGATCAAATCATCGTTCAAACCTCTGTCATGAAATCTCTGAAAGATGTTTCATCTTTCACTTCATCTCATTACCTTTGGAGGTTGCTTACGTCATTTAATATACTATATATGTAAAGGTAGCGATAACAGGATAGCATTTACATTTAACAGACATGGCAATATATATTCTTTATTGAATGTCAGAAACAAATCATATAGAATACTGTATTTATCGAGCTGTTTGAGTAACCCATTTATAAATTATCGCTGTTCAAGAGGTTAACAAGAGCAAATACAATTTCATTTACTGAAATTAAAAAGCATGTCTTTGAAAACAAAAAAATCAATTTAGAAACATTACAGACAAATATTTCTATCGGAACTAGTTAGTGCACTCTCTGAATTGGCACTTGGCAAAGAGAACCGTTTTGTCAAACGTTTCTTTCCGACATATACCAATGATTTAGCGCAAACAACTTTAAATGAATCACAGCCGTATGCCTATAAAGGTAATTCAAGTAAGAAAAAGATATTGTGCTGACCATTCATCGAAGTAAAGTATTCTTACTTGTTAATATGGACTTGCCTACTATACTTCTTGAATAGTTCAAGACATTGTATTACTGATATTCGGAAGTAGATGGATGACTCATAAGATTCTCAAATTAAATGATGATATGACAAATATTGTCTGCTTAGTTTTATTTTATTATGTGGAATCCCTAAAATCGCCAGCATTAAAGATTGATGAATCTTCCATCATCCTTAATGGCCCAGCAAAATAATCTACGGGATAATTTTGGGAAATGTGTTAATATGAATGAACATATCACATCAAGTATACCGAGCTGTCTACGATCATCTTAAGAACAACCGCTGTCTAAAAGCCTTTCTGACAGAAGCACTTGTTAATGTGTCTTTGCTACATTTGAATACAGTATTGTAATTCATCCTAATATCGTATATTCGTTTGTAATATCAATATTTTATATCTTTATGTCTACCATTTATAAACTAACAAATAAAGTGCTGGATGGCGTCAAATCGGTGTTTATACCAGCGTGATTTATTAACACATGGAAAACGATATTGTGTATCTCTTTGAGTCATTCATTATGATCACTTTCAGGGACTAGGTTTAAAGTCCTATCTTTGTTGTCATCTCGATTGTTTCATTTGAATCATGTTTAATTTGTTTCATAGTCATCTCATTTACGATGATAACTAGTTTAGCCTTCAACAAACGAAGTAAGGCAACTTGATGGAATATATGACCCCAAGGATGTCTCAGTTAATCTATGACCCCAAGGATGTCTCAGTTAATCTATGACACCAAGGATGTCTCAGTTAATATATGACACCAAGGAAGTCTCAGTTACGTTATTTAGAAGACTAAAGATTCAGCAGAAGGTTTTCTTTGCAGTTGAAACACTTCTCATTCGTATCTAACACTAGCGAGTTCGATTATCCTGAAATATGAATCCGTAAGGCTACTAAGCAGATTAATAATACTGAATGTTTACATTTCACTTTATAATAACGATAAGTATGATAAATGTGTTACATGCACTTGATCAAACATATTCTAACTGTATTAACCTAAACTACTTTAATTTGTAGGAATATATTAATGCCAGTTCTTTTCGCATACAATCTGCAAATCGATTTGACACAAACCTAATTATATCTTAAACCATGAGTCTTCTATTCTTCTGTTCCGTCCATAAGAGATAAGGTAGATTAACATGATAATATGTCTATGTGGAGTGTATTGTGATAATGCTAATAGACTGTGGCGCGATTCTAAATTTGGTTATTCCTCATTATTACGTGATATTATACTCTATCCTATTACAATTTATATCAATGTCTTTCATAACATCTTTAAACATAATGTATTTGGTTAGTTTCAACAACAACAAAGTACCTACGATTTAGCAAACCAAAAAGATTGAACGAATCTCATACGGAAAAACTATATCTGCATTTAAATTAGAATTCCATAAACAATCAAAAACAATAAAATCAACTGACATCCAAATGTTCATTAATTAATAAGTTTCAACTACCTTTAATATTTATGGCGTTACAGGCTAACCAAATTTAAGTGATGCGTTGCAATCTTATTTTAAGGATTTAGTAAACTCTAATAAGTCCATACTTACTAGATATACAAACCAAATGTTCTTAAAGTCATAAGTGATTCATCGACAAACTTACATTTAATATCGTTTTGGGTATTATCAAAGGCATTTAATCTGCCTAATGGCTTGGAATTGAACATTTATCATTGATAAAGGTTGTCTAGTGATACTCATTTATTCAAAAACTCATACCATTTTCATATTTGAAAATTCTTGAATTTGTTACCTATTTAGCCTTTATCTAATATTATCATAAGATCTGTTTGATTTGTATTTTGAATCGTAATTTTAATTTCCACCCATACACAAATTTCGTATACATTTCTGGATGAAAAAGTCTTACCATATTTTCTTATATATAAGTATTAAGAAAGAATAATTATTTGGATATTCGAAGCATAAAATTAGCGCTACAACAGAATTTAAAACAATTCAGTTAAAGAAGTATTTTATACAATTCTTCATACTGATTATTTAACTAGGAATTTATGTAATATAGAAAATATGTATTTCAATATTAACTGATACAAGTTGTACTATAATATTGCATTATTGTTAATATGGGCTACAGAAGTAGAATTGCTACCTACTGTGAATTTATCACAATGAAATTCAGAAATTGCGTTTATCCAGAATTCTGGAAAGGCAAGAATATTACATCATTGATCAAATTTTATATATAAATATTACGTCAGTAGCTACACTTAACACATTCTCTAAACATTGTGTCAATATATGATCCCCTATAACGAGGTTGAGGGCGGGAAGGAAATTCGCAATTTAGAACCAATCATAGGATATAGCCAGTTTACGATTTGATCAATGAAATGTAGCTATGTTTAGATGTGATTGTACAAAGGCTATGTCTATAAAACACTGGTGTGTTTGCCTCATCCAACACATATATGAATACATAAATGTGAACTGAATAATACATGCACTTCGGCCGATACTATTTGCTCCTATTTTGTTAAGTTAAGTAAGTACATTTCACACATTTCACACTACGAACAAATACCTTTTTGGTGGCTATGTGTTTTATTTTAGGGTGTAAATTTCCCCATATTGCGGCACCTGGGGGGAATATTGAATTAGGAACAAGACAAGTGCGGCGCTTTTTTACATGAGGTGCGTGACTTTGTCCTGTATTGTGATCGTGGTATGCAGTATTTAGTGTAAAATTATCTATTAAAGGTTTTGGTAATGTCTTGTGTATACAGTAAAACGTGAATTTGGTTGTTTTTAATTCGTATATTGACTTTAAAGTCAATATGTTACATGTCTTGAAAAGTTGGCTGTATGAAATTTGTACTCAGTGTTGTTTATAAGCTATACAGCCTTTTTTTGAAGCATTACAGTTTTCGATAGGATCCCCATAAAGTATACTATATAGTATATGAGGTTGAACTAACTTACTGTACAATATCTTCAAATGGTGGTAAGATATAATTTGTTTTACGGTGCGCAGGATATAAATAGCCCTAGATATGTTTTAATTGACATGTTTAATATGCTCCTTCCATATTAGTTTGTTGTCAATATGAATTCCCCAAATCTTCACAACATCTTCCCGTTGAATCTTATCAGTACCAATACAAACACTGAAGCCATGGTTAGCACGATCATTCCCATACTGTAAAAACATGTAATTGGTTTTGGCAATATTAAATGACAATGTATTATCCTTGAACCAGTCACATACGCAATCTAAATCATTATTAATGTGTGATCATTTTCATCAAGTTGTTTTGAAGATACATAGAGTGTGGTGTCATCAGCAAACAATATGGCTTTAGTATATGTGTAAGAGAAAGTGGCAAGTCATTTTTATAAATTATGAAAAGTTGGGGTTACAAAACGGACTCCTGTGGTACCTCGCATGTGATACACTGCTTATCAGAAGATGTACCTTTATGTTGTACATATTCAGTTCAATCAGATACACTGATTGTCCATTGACCCCATAATATTCCAATTGATTAATTAATATTTTATTATCTATCGTGTCAAAAGCCTTTAACAAGTATAGATATGTTGCAAGTTTGATGTTATCAATTAGAAACTCAGTCACTGCTCGGGCTGTTGAGTGATGGTTTCTAAACCCATACTGACCCTAATAAAGTACATTGTGTGTTTCTTAGAATGATAAAAGGTATTTTATGGACAACTCTTTCTAGTTCTTTTGCCAAACCCGGTAATAACGATATAGGCCTATAGTTAGATAATTGATTTTTAGTTTTTGATTTATAGATAGGCACTACTTTAGCAATTTTGATAGATTTTGGAACTATTCCACTTTGAAGTGACTTATTAACAATCAGATAAGTGGTATATGGTTTCTTTGGATCGAGAATTTCAGATGCAAAATCACGTCCCATATTTGTAATATAGGAATAAAAGCCTTCGTTAATATATATTTTTGGTTAGTTACTTTTGTATTGTTAACACTAAAGCAATCAGATACCCCTGATTTATCACTATTTTTTTTCAATAACCGACTTGAACACTCGCCATGTCTTTGATAGATCACCTTGAATTCATATAATAAAGCTCCATAATGTTTCACTCAGCCTATGATACACATTTCTATATTTCTTATATAATTGTTGTCGATTTAATGAATATCCTGAATTTGTCTTGTGCATTTTGCTAAGTGTTATTGATGATTTCAATAGGCTTTGGTCATCCACGGTTCTCGCATAATACATTTAGGTGGGATATGAATAGTTTTTAATGGTGCATATATATCAGTATATTCATGTATAACATTAATAAACTTTTCATATGATTCTTTAAGGCCGATATTATTACGAAATGACCAATCAGTGACACATAAAAACGTTTTAATGTTCTGAAATGCACTTCCATCTAATTTCCGGCATTTGAAAATGAGTTGCTTTGATTTTCTTTTAATCTTACTGGCCATATAAATAAATATTGGCAAATGATCTGACATGTCAACAGATAATATACCAGACAATGTGTCATCAAGTTTGTTGATTCTTACATATATATTATCTATCTTCGTTGCCGATATATGTGTTATCCGTGTTGATCGTGAGATAGTAGGAACCATTCCAACACACAAAAATGTGTTGAGCAGGTGAGTAGCATGATTATATCAATATTGAGATAGTTTGTGTTCTGATCAGTCCCGATAATAAGCTCAACATTCTCATCATTAATCCTGTTCAACAATGAATTATATCTGGCAATAGATTATTGACAGTTTGGAACCCGATACACCTCAACAATAAGGATTTTATTTCTGGAATTTGTTATTTCAATAAATAATTATTCAAATGTACGTTCCTCAAAGTTGGTGTTATTTACATAATGCAATCGTTGACAAATCATCGATCACCAGGTTATTGACCTCTTACAACCTTGTTTATTCGTATGAGTAAAACCAAAGAAGCTATTGAGTTTGAAAAGACGTTTTGGGTTAAAAACTAATACCAATATGATATGAAACACTTAACCATTTTGGTTTATAATCCACAAAATGAAACTAATTAAAAAATAATTGTTTAAAAGTATCGCAATTACTCGATGCATCATTCCACCACTAAATAAAATATCATGTAACAAGCCAAGCATCAGTAGATTCGGCCATCCTAGAGAAAGTATTGGAAGTCTGCTGTAATGACAAGTATTGATAATTAGTTGTGAAAAGTATCAATGATTAGATTCTTAAGCAAATATTCCCTTAGATAGATCTATGCCGAAAATATATTAATTATAATTCACTGACTTGAAGTGTACCAGTATAAATACCGTTAGCCATCGTTCTTTCTGAGCATAATTATCAAACACCATTGTAATATATTAGATTTGTGCAGTTAGAGTAATTTACTGGGAAAATGATCGTGAAGATCTATTTGAATTTGTCGTTTGTAGTTTTAGTTTGTGGTTGATTGACTGATCGATTGTTGGATTGATTGGTAGACTAATTGATTGATAATATATATATATATATATATATAATATATATATATATTGACAGATAGATAGATAGATGGATAGATAATAGATAGATAGATAGATAGATAGATAGATAGGTAGATAGATAGATAATTAGATAGATAGATAGATAGATAGATAGATAGATAGATAGATAGATAGATAGATAGATAGATAGATAGATAGATAGATAGATAGATAGATAGATAGATAGATAGTTAGATAGATAGATAGATAGATAGATAGATAGATAGATAGATAGATAATTAGATAATAGATAGATATATAGATAGATAGATAGATAGATAGATAGATAGATAGATAGATAGATAGATAGATAGATAGATAGATAAGATAGATAGATAGATAGATAGATAGATAGATAGATAGATAGATAATAGATAGATAGATATAGATAGATAGATAGATAGATAGATAGATAGATAGATAGATAGATAGATAGATATATAGATAGATAGATAGATAGATAGATAGATAGATAGATAGATAGATAGATAATTAGATAGATAGATAGATAGATAGATAGATAGATAGATAGATAATTAGATAGATAGATAGATAGATAGATAATTAGATAGATAGATAGATAGATAGATAGATAGATAGATAGATAGATAATTAGATAGATAGATAGATAGATAGATAGATAGATAATTAGATAGATAGATAGATAGATAGATAGATAGATAGATAGATAGATAGATATATAGATAGATAGATAGATAGATAGATAGATAGATAGATAGATATATAGATAGATAGATAGATAGATAGATAGAGCGAAAGAGAGCATTTTTGATGATTGATATGTCTGTTTATCCTTATTTCCGTGCCACACAAATATCAAATAATTATCAAGTAATCTACATTAGGTATAATCCTGGCAAAGTTTTAATTATAAGATAAAGGTTTAATTATGTAATTGTTTCAACTATTGCAGACTTTTAATTATTTGTTTATTTTCATGTGGTCTTAACTATTGATGATGTTAGTAGGCTATTGTTATGTCTTAGATCACTATAGAAAAGTAGTATTTAGCATCATTATTCCTCTATATGTTTGGAGACAAGTTTAAAACATTTTCATACCAAATTAGACGTCTTTGACACTAGTAATATTATAACTTGTTAGTAAGGCGATGATAACGCATTTTCCAGCCGTCAATCGCTATCAATCCTTATTCAAAAGCCAAATCTAATGACTTCTTTAGAAACTTAGCTACTATCTACTTAATCTTACTATTTGAAGCTAGACAAACTCTCTACAATATTTTCTCACCGGAGTATTATTTTGATAGTTTGAAACAATATTATTCCTGATAAATACAATTTTCTCCGATAAAGAAATTACTGAATTTGTCTATCCAAAATGTAAGATTCACAAAATTGAGTAAATTTGGCAATCAATTTTATTTTTAGTATAAAAGCCTTCTTTCTTTCAGTCCATCTACACTCCAATATCCTTAAAATATATACTGGACTCTCAAAGTTACTCAGTACCAGCTCCACTCTGCGGTGTTCGGCTACTATTACCATGATATTAAAATTGCCAAAAGGTATAATATCATTTGATGTAGGCTTTTGCCAGCTCCTTATTAAAGCTTTAATTTATTGTGGAATCTTGTGGAGACGATTTGTCTTATATTCATCGTACAAGACAAGTATGCAATTACAACACTAACAACACGTCTTTAATCTGCTGAACTAAGCTGCATTCATAAATAATTATATAAACTCTGAACACCTTAAGATATACAAACTGGGATATATATATATATGAGTGAGTGAGTGAGTGAGTGAGTGAGTGAGTGAGTGGTGGTGGTGGGGTAGGTGGTGGGGGGTGGTGGAGTGAGTGAGTGTGAGTGTGAGGTGAGTGGTGGGAGTGAGTGAGTGGTGGTGGTGAGTGGTGAGTGGTGGTGGTGAGTGAGTGAGTGAGGGTGAGGGTGGGGGGGGGAGTGGTGGTGGTATGAGTGAGTGAGTGAGTGAGTGAGTGAGTGAGTGAGTGAGTGAGTGAGTGAGTGAGTGAGTGAGTGAGTGAGTGAGTGAGTGAGTGAGTGAGTGAGTGAGTGAGTGAGTGAGTGAGTGAGTGAGTGAGTGAGTGAGTGAGTGGGTGAGTGTGAGTGGTGGTGAGTGGTGGTGAGTGAGTGAGTGAGTGAGTGAGTGAGTGAGTGAGTGAGTGAGTGAGTGAGTGAGTGAGTGAGTGAGTGAGTGAGTGAGTGAGTGAGTGAGTGAGTGAGTGAGTGAGTGAGTGAGTGAGTGAGTGAGTGAGTGAGTGAGTGGTGAGTGAGTGAGTGAGTGAGTGAGTGAGTGAGTGAGTGAGGAGGAGTGAGTGAGTGAGTGAGTGAGTGAGTGAGTGAGTGAGTGAGTGATGTACATGCATATAGACTGACATACATACAGACAGACAGACAGACAGAGAGAAAGGTAGACATAATATAATATCGTAAGGTTAGATAGACAAACATTCAAAGCACTATCCATCATTACATCCAGCGAATTACAACCAATCTGTAGTCAGTAATAAATTAATATTTTACTTTTAATAGATGTTAAACATTCAGTTCCAAATGATATCAGTTGAAAACTAAACATGAGCTTGTCGATGGTACGTGTATTTACTAACCAGTTCATACACAAAATAATATTCCTGTTTCCTTATGTGTATCGGTAAATAATTTTCTTTAAATTTGTATGTGAAAGTATACATATAAATATGGTTTTCAATTGATTAGCTAACTATTTTAATATGTGTTTGACTGATTTGACTTAGTTTTTTAGTTATGGTATAATGTTCATTTTCTTATTTTTATGTAAGTACTTTGGTAATATCATTCCATAATCCGAACGTACACGATATATATATATATATATATATATATATATATATATATATATATATATATATATATCATGAATCTCCATTTTATATTAGAAAATGTAGAATATAATTGATAAAACATGCCATCATAGTAAATTGAAGCAAATAATTTTTCAGCATTCATACTAGCAATAAACATGTTATAATTATGGTATTTAGAATAACATATAAGATCATTTGATAGTCATATTCCATTAGAAACATTGTAATCATTACGGAAACTGAACTGATTAAACTATAAAGGAACGTCAGCTGGTGAAATCAGTAATTTGAACAGCTTGGCAAGAGTAGAGATCTTTGTTATCGATCTGTAATTTATTGGATTACCAGAATCTAGAGTTGGCTTCTTTAATACGAGTATCATTAGTCCCGTAGCAAAGATATTAGGCACATGTTTGTGAGTTAACATCACTGAGTATAGAACAGACAAATTTTCACATAATATAGTTGATCGACCATGGATCAGATAATAATTCCATCTATTTCAGGGGAGCAATTTCTTTTCTCCCGGCAGGACCTTGTGCTGTTTTTTTTATCATTCTTCATATAATTATACTGCGTTTTGACCTGATCAGAGAAATGCTATTGCTGGTCGAAGAGCATCGCAATTTCCCGCGTGATACTTGGGTAACAGTCAGCCAAATTGAAGAATGAGTATGGCTCTTTCTCCGTCTTTTAACATGTTTTCAGAATGATTTCATATCACTGTGCAACAGGTTGTCGAATAATTGACACAGTTCATTTTGAGAGGATTGCACACCACTTCTATATAGCTTTCTGAAAAGAAGTTTAACATTTTTACAACACGTGTACTCCATGCTTCGTCTTGGTCTGTCATTTGTCATTAGCGACCCATAGCTGCCACAAGAAGTGTTTTGTATTTCGCCCTCGGCTCAGATCCTGGCACCATTATTTCGTAGCACGGAAGGCACGTTTGGGAATACATTCTGCTTCGGTCATATACGTCCTTAGGTAATCCATGTACACGTCGATCCCTGTCTGTGTTTGATGTTCATATAGTTCCGGACATGGGGTGTATAAGGGTAGCTCATATAGTACGGCACCAAGCTCCTTGTTATATCGTGTTATTGTCCATCTGTTTGTTCCAGTATGTAACTGGCACCTGTTCGGACTGGTTAATAGTACCTGGAGCTTCAGCAAGTGGCACATGCAGCTACATGGTTGACATCAGGGAAATATGATTACTTATATTAACAGCATCACGGGGAATAAACTTACCGGATTTTACATTAATCATATTGCAATCAGTAAATAACATATCATCAATCCAGCTATACACTCTACGAGCCGTGTTAAAATAAGAATAATGAACATCTAACTCATTAACTATTACAAAATTATGCATTAGTTTGCTATGTGGTGTGAATTATTCTAGATTGAACATATGACTTTTACGAGAATTTTGTTATATCGTATCAAACAAATAGGTCCAAGCCCATCTATAATGGCAGGTCATCCTCCAATATATTTAGAATTAACTACATCTAACAGCAAAAGCGAAAGAGTTATTGGAGAAAACTATTATATAAAACTATTATTGATGATTTCGAAGAATTTAATTTCGAAACATAGAGGTTTATAGAAGATAGGATAAAATGGGAATATTTAAAATATGGAATTGATATGACGTCCATAAATTACCGTACGAATATAAATAGGCAATATAAAAAGATGAAAAGAAACAAGCAATTATATGGTATTATATCTGATATAGGTCGCATTACAATATTTTGATGTACACTTTTAAGGCACTTCAAGGGACTGCCCTTCAGTACTTAGAGGAACTTGTCGTACTTTATCAGCCGACAAGGTCTCTACGGTATGAGTCTGGAGCATTCTTAGCCGTACCAACAACACGTGGAGTGACATACGGTAATAGATGTTTCAGAAAGGTTGCTGCAACCTTATGGAATAATCTTCCAGTAACCATCAGAAAGAGCAACACCCTTGATACCTTCAAAAAGAAGGTAAAAACTAATCTTTTTGTTTCAGTTTTTCCCAGCTGAATATATTATGTATTTGTCTGGAAAGAATATGCATTTTTAAAGATGTAAATCTGATACATCCATAGAATTATTTATTGTCAAGCTCGTTAGAGTAACCTTCTTACACGCTATAGAGGGCGCTATATAAATTTTGTGTATTATTTTGTATATAATTATATATTCCTGAAGATGCAACGACATATAAATTATTTGAGAAAACGCTAATAGAATAGGCATTTAACAACATGATATCTTGATTAGATTACATCGCCTTTAAAAAGTTCCTATTAGTAAGGACGTGTTATTAAATGGAAATATTGTTTGGTGAATTGCTTCTTGAAAGGGAATACTCCATTTAAATAAATAATGCACAATATTAACCTCTACATAACATTATTGTTTAATAATTAACTATGATAATTATTATTATTATTATTATTATTATTATTATTATTATTATTATTATCATTATTATTATCATTATATATATCATTATTATTATATTTTATTATCATTATATATAGTGATATATATATATATATATATATATATGTGTGTGTGTGTGTGTGTATGTGTGTGTGTATGTGTTTGTATGTGTATATGTATGTGATGTATGTGTGTATGTGTGTGTGTGTGTGTGTGTGTGTGTGTGTGTGTGTGTGTGTGTGTGTGTGTGTGTGTGTGTGTGTGTGTGTGTGTGTGTGTGTTGTGTGTGTTAAAGCTGGATATTTGTAGCAGATTTCGTAAATAGTAAAAATTGATTTTTATTACGATATTGATGCCTAATATAAACTAGAACATGAAATAATTGACAACAAAAACAGCCCTCGAATTATAATGCCTACAAGTATTGATGCTGGTTTCACTTTATGACGTTAAAAAGTAAATTATTAACTTTGTTCTACAGCATTGTTTATGAAAATTAATATTAGGTTATTTTATTTTAATTGTAATTTATTTATCCCATTTGATTATCGCGCATTATAAGACGAATAGAGCCCATGACCTTTGTGACCTTTACTAGTAAGTGCAGAAAAAAGATAAATAGTGGTTGCCTCAAATAGGCTCTCTTTATGCAGATGTCTCCTGTCAGGGATCCATTCTTTAGCTCCATTGTGCTATTATACAGGTTTTGCATTTGTTTTATGACAATTCGCGTTAGCTATATTCATTATAGTTATATTATGTAAAAGATGTTTGCTTTATTCTGAAAGTTGAAAGTCATATATTTAATTTTACAGGAATTGAAATGAACGTTCTCACTTCATACAAATTATTAATTGATAAACAACGACGACTGGGTAATATAGAGCCATCAATATTTAAATCGCTAGTTATTAAATAATATCAGCAATTTAATTACAAGAAGGAAACCCCTCTCTTTATCTAAATATGATTAATCAATAAGAATATTAAATTGTACTCCATTATCCTATTGTCCAAAATGTCCAAATGTATTATTTTCTGTCAAGTAAAGTTTAATGTCCATTTATCATAACTTTATTGTTATGATTATTGTGGCTGGGAAGTGTTCAACACCTTCATAATTATTTAAAACAAATATTAATTATAAATGATAAAACACGTTATGTGATAAAACAAAAAAAGTTATTACATCCACAATTAGTACCACATTACAATTATATTAATCTATAATACAAATAATCACTTGGCGAATTCCTAACATTTTCAAACGAAATAATAACGTTTAATAGGTTGGAGAGCTGCTTGATTAATGGCATTTATTCAAACGTATTTGAAATCTCATCAAGCTAAACGTAAACAGCAATGATAAAAAGAAAAAAAAGGATCCACTCAATATAAATAAATATAGTTTCGTGTTCTGTACATATCGGAAACATCAGCTAACTACCATTGAGTGATGAATGAGGGATCGGTCCTTATCAAAACTGCTATTCTTATCTTCTAATCAAGCATACTACCTGCCATTATAGACCAGCTTATGTCATATGCTTCATAATTGTAATACAGTAGCTGGATATAGGTTTTATCTCACAGAAATGATGAAGGGATGTCAAAAGAGAGACATCAAGTATCCATGCTTAATGAGAGGGAACGTGATAACTATGTTATGAGATAATGTTGAGTAATGTTGTTAGATTTCATAGAAATTGTTATTCTGCGAATATGACAGATATTAGATAAATAAATGGATATATATATATATATATATATATATATATATATATATATATATATATATATATATATATTCACACACACACACACACACACACACACACACAATACATATATATACACACACACACACACATACATATATATATATATATATATATATATATATATATATATATATATATATATATATCATAGTTGTAGTAGCAGTAGCAGTAGCAGCAATAGTTAGTGTAGTAGTAGTAGTACAGTAGTAGTAGTAGTAGTAGTGTTGATTGTTAAAGTAGTAGTAGTAGTAGTAGTAGTAGTAGTAGTAGTATAATAAACAAAGGATGAATGGATTTAAATAAAGCCTATACACTACTAACTCCTGTTTCATTGTGTTCTGAGCTATAAATGTGTTGTTTTCTTTTTGTGTTTTACATCCTCTGTTTGTTTCTTTGTAAATTAAGTGGATTAAACAATGTCTAGAAAGGTTAGATAAAATTAAAATTAAATCCCCTTCAGACATAAAGTTACCCATATATAAATACCAATACTAGAGATCTCTGGATCACGATGCCATAAATGTACACAAAGAAAAGCTATATATTTGTTCAGTGTGTCAGTTATTGATATTATAGTTGTATCCACTAGGATCATCTCTCTAAATATTTATTATAATGTTATATTGAGACTTGTATCAAATGAGCATCATTTGGGAACATACTAAGTATTTCTTTGACACGGATAGTCTTTTAAATTAACTCTTAATTAGTTAATGAAGATAATTAAAATAAAATACAATTATATGTATACTGTTAACACATAAACAATAGTATCTTAACTAGTGAAACACATTACTAATTGGGTGCATATATTATTCAAGCAAAACTTCTATGTTTAGAGAAAGATTATTTATATAATGAGTGATAAATGTGTCTCTTTCTAGAAATGGTTCTTTAACTATTTGAATACTAAATAAAGCCTGAAATAAGTAGTATACAGCTAATCATCAATTAATTATACTGATGATCAATAATTGTAGTAGTAGTAGTAGTAGTAGTAGTAATAGTAGCAGTAGTAGTAGTAATAGTAGCAGCAGCAGCAGCAGTAGTAGTAGTAGTAGTAGTAGTAGTATATAGTAGTAATAAGTAGGAGTAGTAGTAGTAGTAGTAGTAGTAGTAGTAGTAGTAGTA
This sequence comes from Paralvinella palmiformis, assembly GCA_025642065.1. Taxonomy (NCBI): domain Eukaryota; kingdom Metazoa; phylum Annelida; class Polychaeta; order Terebellida; family Alvinellidae; genus Paralvinella; species Paralvinella palmiformis. Next base: position 27,465 of record JAODUP010001415.1, on the reverse strand, counting down.
GTAGTAGTAGTAGTAGTAGTAATAGTAGCAGTAGTAGTAGTAGTAATAATAGCAGCAGTAGTAGTAGTGGAAGTAGTAGTAGTAGTAGTAGTAATAGTAGCAGCAGTAGTAGTAGTAGTGGAAGTACTAGTAGTAGTAGTAGTAGTAGTAGTAGTAGTAGTAATAGTAGCAGCAATAGTAGTAATAGTGGAAGTAGTAGTAGTAGTAGTAGTAGTAGTAGTAGTAGTAGTATAATAATAATAAGTTTTATTATTATTATTATTATTATTATTTTTATTATTATTATGATTGTTGTTGTTATTCTTGTTATTCTTGTTGTTCTTTTTCTTATTGTTGTTGTTGTTCCTGTTGTTGCTAATCAAAATGATATCGTATGCCAGTAGATTTAGAATTCTGTGTTACCATTGATCAGCAAGCATTAAAGGCAAAACATCACATTGTCTAAATGGGGTCATAGTTCAAAATAGTGTTACACAGTTCGATAGATTTTCTTTTATTCAAAACTCTATATTAGATAACGTGAAATAGATCAGTTATGTTGTTATGATATGTATGGTCGATGGCTTAACAATACATTCACCATTAGAACGTGGACTGTTACGATATAAATAACACATCACGGTAATTGATGTAAACTAAAAATGATAATTACAATATGATGATACAGGTGTCTATGATCATAAAACAGGGATAACAAAATGTTAATATATAGTTCTAACGTAATTTCGTTTATTGAGTGGCTGTTTATATTCTCCCCCCCCCCCCCCCCAACTCACATGGAACAGCATAAGAAGATGAAGCTGGTCACTGCCAGTGTGCATTACGTAATTAGTTTAATATAGACGCAGCTACATTTAATGTGGTCTGCCAACCTGTGAGCCTGTGGTTAAGGGAAATCCATCCTTTAACACTAATATATATATACACGCTGATATAATTATTATAAGAACAATTGTTTGTAATATATGTTGTAGCAATTAAAGTAAAATATTTAACTATATTATCTAAGATAGTTTCGATATGATTTTTATGGCCAGTAGATATGTTACTTGATTACTTCGTTAAACACATTGTGCGGGTCATTTTCGTTATATATGTTTTACGTTAATGATATTTGTTTAGTGCTACAATAATTTAAGGTCGGCACAAACATTCATAGCTATATTGCGGGCATTATCTGAAACTGCGTCATTTCATGTTATTGTCAATTCTGAAATCACTAAATATATCTTCTATAGTAGATAGGTTTAAATCTACATGTATATACACCAAGCTCAATTTCCGATTGAAGATTATACTTTAGAACTTCCGTATTGTTGTATCTGATACAATGAAGATTCATGATACTATATAATTACTTATATATTTCATTATAGAAACCCAAAATAACCAAGCATTAGGCTCTTAATGACTATATTTAACAGTTGTTTCACATTCAGAATACCAACCAGGCTAAGAGTAACTCAGTCTTAATTTTAAGTTAGTTCTTAATTTACTGTTTGTACATTTGCTTTGTTGTAAATGTTTCAATTTCTGTCAATCTTATAAATTATATATATATATATATATATATATATATATATATATATATATATATATTATATATTACACTAATTAATATTCATCTGAAAAACAATATATGTCTCAATAATGATAAAAGGTACAAATTTATATATCCCATTCAATTTCTACCATAATCACGCCATGATATTTATCAAGTGAACTAATACTTTCTCTCTTCCACATTTAAAACAAGTTTGTTTTATATATTTCACAATCACTCATCCATGACAATAAATAGTATACAATACTTTTGCAAATTATGTGTACTTTCTATCAGGTTATGATGATTTATAATCCATCAAGAACACATTAGACATATGCCACTCATTTGATTAATTTCCCCCACACACATGCACGCACGCATGCATGCATGCACGCATGCACCAGACGCACGCACGCACATATATATATATATATATATATATATATATATATATATATATATATAAAATATATATATATATATATATATATATATGTATATTATATATATATATATATATATATATATATATATATATATATATATATATATATATATATATATATATATACACACACACCAAGCCGATACTATATCACCCTCCACCAAACAGATATTATCAAAAGGGATCACATATCGGGAGATGGCAGAATGACACCATATACTAAAGATACAGAGTGTATTATAATATTGGACAAGATGATGTGATGTTGGTTGACCAGCCGAAAAATCCTTTATCATAAATATATTGTAACTATACTATTTCAAACAGCTACTTAATTTGCACCAAATATAGGAACTCATTCGTTAAATTATTATATCTAATTGTTAAATATAAAACCATTACAAGATGAAAAATCGAAACGCAAACAAACAGATAACTAATTATATATATATATATATATATATATATATATATATATATATACGAATATTGTCCTATAAATTTCTTTTTAATGTTTATTTGGTTTCAAAATATATACTTTTTCTGATCATGCGTTCGCAACTAAGATTATCTAACTTACATCTAAAATATTTTTACGTGATTGTAATTCTTGAAACCAAGTAATATGAATGTTAGTATTGATTTTCACTCTACTAATCAAATTTGCTTTACTTTCATCACATATATATTATAACACTCAAACTATAGTTTTACGATAAATTATTTGCTGTAAGGAATCAAAGGAGACAGTTATTGATATTGCTATTTTTGTCATCTGATATAATGATAAAATAAAAGAGAAAGAAGTATCAGTGGATCACGATATTAATCAATTTGTTTGATCTTGCAGTATTCTCTAGATGTGTTGTCTCGTCAGAGGCTCTATTTCAATAAACTCTGAAGCTTAACCATAATTAGCCAGATCACCCAAATGACATTGTGATCAATAAATAGTTCAAAATAATGGCGATATATTCATCAACTTCGAATATAAGAACTGAACCTTGTCCGTGTTCTGATAAAGAATTATTAATTACATGTTTAAGATGAGCTGAGGAATCTATATGTGGTAATATAGCAACCCTCAGATAATTATTGTTATCAATCATATTAACAAAACAATCACATGATGATCATATAAGTTTTGTTCCATATGAATTATGACAATAACCATCAAATTCAAACCTGTTCTATTAAATGAGATTTCTTTCAAAATATCCAATTATCCAATCATAGCAAGGGTAATCCACGTGTTATGATAGTATTGAGATACAGTAAATAAACAATAAAAGACACTAATATATTGCTGTTACTATTTTTACAATGATATATTATAAAGGATTATATTGAGTGTGTAGAAATATCAATTATATCGATATATAATTAGTTTGCGTTTAAAGATTCCTTTCACATGTTCTCTTCACTGCTCTATTTTAAACAGATTCAATATTATTAAAAAGGTTTACTTGAATGTATGTGATTTCAAATATTATAAAATAATAGAATCAAATCCTAGGAAACTTTGTCGTATAATCTAGGACAAGCCTTCTTAATATTAACTTAATATTAACTTATATAACTGATAACAAACAATGGCTATATAACATAATTTGAATATTAGATTAACGAATGCGAGATTAGAATAGGTTTTTCAATAAAGAAGTAAACAAAAGATTAAATATCATCTATAAGATGGTAAAGGTACTAACAACTTCGTACTGTCAAAATGTTAGATTTAGAGTAAATACCTGAATAAGTAGCACCTGTAAGAGCTGGATTAATATAATCAATAACATTAACAAATACAGTAACTAAGTGGTTTCCAAAGATGTTTTGCAGCTTTGTGCATCAACTAATTGGTGATAGCTACCGTGATAATACATCTGTAGATGCTATATTTTGTTTTGTTGGCTGCGTGTGGCACAAGACAATAGATGATATATCTGAGAAAGAATGTCCTAAAAATATATCTATAACCTATTTTTACTTATTACGCAGCTGTAATACAACACGTAGAAAAATAATCAGCGCATCATCTTTTCCCAGACGCTATCATGTAATAGATCTATTGATAGCTATAACTTGTCTTTATCATCTCACAAGGATATCGTATTGGATACAAGCTTGCTGTCCTTGAACATTAGTGACAACCCAGGTGGTAGATGATAATATGTTGGAGAAACTAAAATCAGACAGATACTGAGGTCCTTAAATGATTTCGATACCGCTAACCTTATATGAATATGGCTCGTCAAATAGAATAAGGATGCTCTGATCTGACTAATTTCATTGTCTATGCGTCTTTCTCAGCATCCTGGAAAGCTGCTCTTGCTAAGCCATTTCACCCCAAAACAGTTGATGTGTGATCTTCTTAACACGTTCAAAGGAATTCGTGCTGTCCGACTGTGGAAATATGTATTCAATAATAATCTTAATAGATCACGAACGTATGCATACAAAGTGGTACAGAAATACTGAAGTCATACAATGATTTATCTTGACATGTTTTCAGAAGTTTATTTTGTATTACGAGGCAGCACCCATGTAAAGTTGATTCATGGAAAATGATCTTTCACAACAACAACAAAGAATCTGATAGCATAGTTGTTTAATACGATTAATCTAGTACTGATTGTATACTATAGTTAGTTCGCCAATACTATATTGCAACAGGTTAAACCATTACTTGACAATTGAGATACAATATTGAAGTCCTTAAGAAAACATTTTATTTTACATACAAGAGAAATGACTGATGGTGTGACTTTTGTTGACTGGACATATTTGTAGCCCAGCTGTTATAGGCATTTTTCCCTTTCTACTACAAAGTAGTAAGTAAATACAAACATTTTAATAATATTTGAGACAACTGGAAGATGGTTAGCTAGTGAATTAAATATTGCAACTATAATCTGATATGTTATGGCAATGTTTTCGGTTAAGTATCGACGGTTATTACTTGACTTACTGGATAATCTGAATTACAACAAACAGTAGATCAATAAACAATAGCAAACCTTATTAAAGTTCCATCAAAGTGACAGTATCATGAACGATAAAGAAAACAGCTTCAATAAGCATAGTCAATGTTGGAGGGCAATGACATTAAAGTCAAAATATGACGTAATTATTGATACTAGGATGTTTTAGAAAAATACTTGAAATTGAATGTCATTGGTGTTCTTACTAAGAACTTTCTCTTTGCAACGTTTACTATAATATTGTCTTGTATAAAGATACACCCCGGTCCTACAAAAACAGGATATAATTATTGAATGAGTATCAATGTGTGATTAAAAACAATTTATCACTTTTAATTTGTAAAGTATTTGCGGATAAATTAATTTAAATAGAGAAATTAAACTAAATAATGTTTCAATATTAACTTCACAAATAGGTGAAATTACAGACAATAAACAATTAGTTTAATACAGCTCATGTCAATATTTCTAAATGTTATATATATAGTTGTCTGGATCAAAGCACAATACGGCTAAGGAATGGCTCAGTGGCAGGAAAAATGTGGATAAAAAGAAATATATTTGTAGAATCAATTGATAAAGAAGCATCTTCTATACATTTATTTGTGAAAGGTTTAAATGTGTCATAGATAATAGTATTATAAATTTCATTTAATAGTCATGACATCACATACTTAATATGACCACTGCGTTATATCCATAATATATGTATGTATTTGATGATACCTTAAGGTGATAATTGTATCTGGGTTTGCATTTTGGATTCGACATCTACAAATTATCCTTTTCATTCATAACATTCATATTTGAAGTAGTTAATGTTGATGAAGGACTAACATCTTGTTTTCCTCAAACGACATCACAAAACTTCGATTTTTAGCTTATTCATCTTCTTTTGTTTTCTTCCTTCTAACTATCCTACTTAGATTTGTTTATAATATTTTTGAGTTGATTAAAAGAAGCATAAAATAAAATATAAATACTAGTATTACTAAGTTAATTATTACAGTTTTAATAAAAATCGGTCGAATATTATTTTAAATATATGACAATGTTTTAATATTATACTATTTTATACGATTTATATATATATATATATATATATATATATATATATATATATATATATATATATATATATATATATATATATATTATATTACGATGAAACAAAGATGTTTTCTTTCTTTTAATTATTTTTAAAGGGACACTAAGATAATGGCCAACACAAATTAAAGGTCACGACCTTGGCTCAAATAAATCCGTATTTTTATTATTAACTGTTTTTAATGAATAAATAAAGGACAACATAATTATAAATATTTATTTTTATTCCCTAAATTCACATTTCGACGATCAAAATAGAAAAAAAAGTACAAAATTAATTATAAATGTAAAATGGTACAAAATTAATGTTTTACTCCATATAAAATATATGCTAAATTCGTTACGATTAATTAAACAAAATATTAGAAGATATTGCATGAATAACCATTATCATAAAAAGTATCATTGAATTACAAAAGAAAGGCTATTCGTCGACCCAATCTGAAATAGATCGCTTATGTTTAATAATTACACCTTCTTTGTTTAAATATTGGTTTAGGTAATCTTTTATAACTGAAAATAGTTGAGCATACAGGCTTTATATACATCATCAGTGACCTTGAAATGAACTAGTTCAGGAGAGTATATAATAATATAATAATAATAATATACAAAATATATTTAACGCCCTCTATAATCTCTAAGAAGGTTACTCTAAGGCACTTGACAATAAATAATTCTATGGATGTACATCTTTAAAAATACATAATTCTTTCCAGCCAAATACATAATATATTCAGCTGGGAAAAGCTGAAACAGAAAGATTAGTTTTTATCTTCTTTTGAAGGTATCAAGGGTCTTGCTCTTTCTGATCGTTACTGGAAGATTATTCCATAAGGTTGCAGCAGCCTTTCTGAAACATCTATTACCGTATTTCACTCCACGTGTTGTTGGTACGGCTAAGAATGCTCCAGACTCAGACCGTAGAGACCTTGTCGGCTGATACGGAACGACAAGTGCCTCTATAAGTACTGAGGAGCAGTCACTTGAAGTGCCTTAAAAGTGTACATCACAATTTTGTACTGCGACCTATATATAACCGGAAGCCAATGCAGGGAGTTCAAGACTAGTGTTATATGTTCTCTTTTATGAGTGCGAGTGACTAACCTGGCAGAAGAATTCTGTACTTTCTGTAGCTATGCCATCAGTGTGCTTGGGAGACCATACAGGAGAGCGTTGTCGTAATCTAGCCGAGATGTTATCAGGGCGTGTGCCAGTGTTTTGCAAGCATCCAATGTGATGTACCGCCTGATATGACCAATATTACGAATTTGGTAATAACAGGCTTTGGATACTGGATTTACTTGCCTCTCCGTGGCCAGGGATGTATCAAAATATACTCCTAAGTTCTTCACTGGCGATGATACAGAAACAGTATTATTACTTCCCTGAAGCCGTAATTCCTCATTCAACCTAACCTGATATTTTGGGTTAAAGATAATGATTATGATAAAATAGTGAATGATAAAATCAAAAACATGAAATAACATTCCAGTATTATCACAATACATTCGATGGATAGATCATCCATATTATTATAACCCTCTGACATAAGAGAAGACGCACAATCACAAAACTGAATAAATCCTATTGAAATATATGTAAAGATGGCACATTATGAGACCTGGTAAAGACGAAAATACAGGTCCATATTGTGACTTGGTGTTCAATAACTTTAAAAAAAGAAAGTTTTCATACGAAACTGATTAATATCAAAATATTCCCATATAATCAAATACTAAAATGAAAACAACATTGACATCGAACGTTTTCGTATCAAACAGAGATAACAACTATTTTAATATTTATCTAGGTTATTATATAGTAAATCAATATTCAATGTTTGTCCTTTGCAGAGAACGAAGTAATTTTAATGTTAGTTATTCTAAGATTATCAAACTCAACAGTTTTATTCAAGAAAGGTGTGTTTTAATTGTATAAAACACATTCATGGGACCTACATTTTAACATGTAATCATAATTTAACACAGCTGAGTTACCTTTGTAATAAAACTAGTTATCAGTACCGTCCTAGAATGCTAGGTCAACAATATATAACCCAGGATTTCTGTTATAAACAAATATTAATTTTACACACTCACAAAGACACACACACACACATACACACACACACACACAAACAAACAAATATATATATAGAGAGAGAGAAAGAGATTCATTTAGTCTTCTAATACCTATAAAATCCACAGACTAACAATTCCTATAGATTTATCAAACAAAGATAACGATGGAAAAGATAATCTCACATAAGACCTAAACAACATCACATCAAAGATAATCATATTCCAATCCATTAAACTTGGAAACTTCGCTTGTATTTTGACATTCTTTCATTCATTCTGTGAAGTGAAAGTTTTATCGGGCTTATGATTCCAATTATAACAACGATGAACGTGTATCGAGGCTGATTAGTCAATATGTGGCATATAATACGGTCTACTGGAAGCCTTTAATCAACAATAATATCTAGTGACATGCAGCGAGCTTGACTAGAATATGATTATCTCGATTATCAGTTCAATGAATTCATGGGTGAGATGAGCATAAAACAGGGAAATCGCTGTGTTTATATCGAGTGAGCTACGAACAGCGTTTTTGTCGTGAAAAATTCCGTTGCTGGACAATTAGGCATAATCATTGCTCGGAAACCCGACACTTCCAATATAATTCAGTCACGACTTCACAACATTTTAAAATTTCGATAGCTTTTGACTAAGTTAATACTTTTACTATAGATCAATTATATTATAATCTAATATTAATTACGATAGACATCTATTTATAATCTTAATTATTTTACTATTCCTGTTATATGTATTTTAAGCTGGCTTTGAATTCGTCGAATGAATCATATTGTGTGTGTGTGTTTCCGTGTGCGTGGGGATTAAGATGCATATATATATATATATATATATATATATATATATATGTTGGTAGTAGATCAGAATATCAACGCCTTTAAATCCTATACATCCATAAGTCTATAAATAAATAAATCTATATGCATGCAGCTAAAAATACCAAATAAAATACAAAGATCTAGACCTCCACATATCAAAACATACGATCCACTAATCAGGTTTATGAAGTGTTTGTACAAAATGTACTATTTGACACCACAGCTCGTAGTAAACAACACGTCCGTGTGGTTCAATGGTTAACATATATACAAGATAACTACTGTACATCAGAAGATTTCCATATGCTGATATGGCGCAGAATGAGAAAATCGAAGAAACCGTGTGACAACCCTACCTAAGCAGTTCTGAACGCATTGAACTTTTAGCATATCCTTAGATGCAATATTATAAAAAAGAGAGTTGCAATTATCGACCCTAGAAATATAGCGACGAATACGGCGTAGGTCATGAATATAGTAGAAGCAGCAGTGACATGTCAGAGAAATATGTTTTTTGAAAATAAAATCACCATCAAATGTAACAACAAGTGTCATGTGGTTTGATGCTATTATTAAGGAAGAAGGTAGGGAAGAAAGGGGTAAGTTTGCTGCGTTGTCTGGATGTACCTATAATGATGAAATATGTTTTGTTGGCATTGAGCCTAGGTCTTGTTTGTCATCCAGCCAGAGATATCACTGAGACAATTACTGTAGATAACGATATGTTTACTTGGATGTCATCTACATATAAATGATAAGAGAGCTTAGTGGTGTGGTATACAGAGTAAACAACACCTGTCCGAGAATCGAGCATTTGGGGAATGCCGCAAAGCAAGGGAACTGCATAGTTGCAGATGAACATAATAGCGTTAGTGCTGTGACATTTCCTGTGTCCATATTTAGTGATATGTCGTTCTGAACCTTCAGTAAAGGGGTTTCTGTAGAGTGAAATTATTTGTAATCAGAATGACAAATATTAGACAATTGATAACAGTTTTAGTAGACATGTAAACGACTGGACACGACTTTTTTAATATCTTAGATATGAAAGATAGATTATAAACAGGTCTATAACTGTTTAGATCATTGACTGGTGAAGATAGTTAGTGATCAATTTATTATCTTAGTAATTGGAACAATTAGTTTTATGAAGACAAGATTTCAGCAGAAATGTAGGTATAGGTTAAAGTTCATAGGAAGATTATAAAATCCGTTTAGTAACTTAAGTAAGTAAGTGGCTGGTTTATACGATGTACAAGGGTGATGTACAAATGAAAAATAAATATTTAAACTATTGCAGAAATGGCATTTTTACTATATCTAGACCTTTTAAGTTATGTGCGTTATTTCCTCCATATACCTTCTAAATTGTGACAATCTAATTTGGCATTAATAATATCAAGGAACATCCAAGATGCAGGTGGTTAACCTTTACGGATTTTGATCACAGAGGTACGTGTTTGTCCAGTAAAGATTTAAGTGTAGTATGGCATTGTTCGCATAATTGTAATAAATCAGCTTTAGACGAGTTGGTGATGAGCTCAGATTGTACTATTTCATTAGTAAATACAAGAATGCCAATATAGTATCTTTAAATAAAATTAGTGGTTCGTATTTATTCAATATATCCAAGAATCTATGAAATGATGTTTCATCAGCGGGTCATGCCATAAATATATAATCTACATACTGATAATAGATATGAAGGTTTAAAGATGTTTTATATACGGACTCCTCAAATACACCAATGAATATATGTCGGCATAATGAGAGGTTCAGTGACGGCTCATTGAAATGGAAATGAACATTTCCTCATTAAAAACGAGGAGTTGCATTATACCCTTATACAAAGGATCTTGAAGTGCTTCACTGACTGCATGAAGTCCTTTATTGTGGTCCATATTTGCATACTTTTTCTCTCAACATCTAATGTAATTAGTTTACAAATTCGTTTATTAAACTTCAGTATTTTGTTTGATATAAGAAGGGTGTTCCATTGCAGCTGGTTCACGAAAATTGTTGACTAAATTTGTGCTTTTTTGGCAAGCAATTAGAACCTTCAAGGCACTATATCAGTTCATGGTAATTCAAATTGCAGTTGCTTATCAATGATGACAACGAAATTTCAAACCAGGTTATGTGTTTAGCATGAAAAACTCAAAGTCAAGAAAGTTCAAGTTAAAATACCCTTGCCTCTGCCAAATCAGAATATTTACAATACAAAGATAAAAACATTCAATGGTTGTTAAAAAAATACTATATAAAGAACTGTTTGTTTTTCTTCAAATAATATCAATTCAGATCAGATTTAACCCATTAGTTTAATAACTTCTTGTTTGAAAACATATTAAATATGAATAATGGGTTCCCTTAAAGCACCATATCACGGGCAATGCCATATCACAGAGTCCTGCATATCCATGAAGCATACAATAGAGTCTTATGCAGAGGCTGATATCAGTCTGTTGCTGAAAAGACCATCTAATATTTTCTGTGCAGATAATCTAATGTCCATATGGCTCTTGAAAGAGTGCCTGGATGTTCTGATAATAATAATAATAATAATAATAATAATAATAATAATAATAATAATAATAATAATAATAAAAAATAAACAATAATAATAATAATAATAATAATAATAATAATAATAATAAATCTTTATTTCAGACTCTCAGTCCATAGTAAAACAATACAAGTAACTAATTATCACAGTGACGAAAGAGATTATTTACAACATCAGGCAGGTCATTGTACATAACATCACATTACAAATAAAATAAGTTATCAGTGGGGCATAAACATAATTAAAACAGAGCATTTACTGATCAAAACATATCATTTGCTAGTGTGTAAAGTATTAAACCAGTAGCCACAGAGAAAAGACGACAACGGAGCAATTTTGTTGTTTATAAAAAAATTCAATGCATTCTTTAAGAAGATAAACACACTAGTCGTAGAATGACCTTTTTTAAAACCAAACTGGTATTCTGAAGTCCAAAGAAATTCTTCACACTTTGTTAACAATATTATTTCAAATATTTTTGAAACCACACAGGCTAGGGCAATTGGCCTGTAATTTCTTTATCGGAGAGTATGCAATTTTTGTTTTTAACAGGTGGTATTATAACAGAATCAATCAGATATTTGGGTAAGTAACCATGTGTAAGCATTGAGGTAAAACCTGAAGATAATAAAAGGTGAAGTCTGACTTGAGTATATAAATGCTTCACCAGTTAATCTACAGAAAATTTAGTAAATACATTTACACTACAATCGACTGTGACAAAAATTGGTAAATGACTATCAGTAACACAGTCCTTGTAAATTTCAATATTTTTAACATCTTCGTAACATGTGTGTGTTGTGAGACAGTGGTCGAGCCAGGACACTGTACCATGAGCTTTACTAACATAGGTAAAACTGCCTACTCTAATTTGACACAATCAGCTAATATAAGTGATTTTCTAATACACATTTGTATAAGTTCATCAGCAAAACTGAATTTATACCAAGTACATTTGCATTGAAGTCACCCAAAATATATACATAAGGTGACTCATAGTTATCAATAACGTTACACAGTTTGTGTAAATAATCAATATATTCATCATATATTCTGGATTCATTACTATATTTTACAATTGCACATGATTTGTCCAAAGGTTTTCTTCACAGGATGCCTATTCCACCATATTCCGGCCAGATACAAGTCTGAGTCTGAGTTCCGTACTTAGTTACCTGTCTTTGTGTAACCTAGAAATAAACAACTGACATTGGGATGGCGTACAAAGGAGACTTATTTGGAGTTATGTCTTGACTCTGTAGAGTTACTCGATGCATCATGGCGCGGTACAACATGACGAGGAGCAACACGAAGGCCAAATGATGCCAATGGTTTGCTGGGCTGTTGATTCATATGAACACGAACATTTGCACACGGAGAAGACATCGATGATTGTGTTACATCACTATAATACTTCCTGCAGATATCTTCTTCTTCTTTCTTAAAACTTTAGTGATGTTGCCAATGGTTGTCATGGGAAGTACTGTCGCTGGTGTAGCAACTGGATTAGCATCACGCTCATGTGCTGCTGCTACTAGAACTACTGTTGCTGATATTTGAGGTATTGCATGATGAGCTGGAGGCTTTAGAATGATGGTGGGCCCTGCCCTGATTAGTGGTGGACTTGGACTCAAAGTCTAGATCTGACATAATAGTGTGTACATCAGTTGACAGCTTGTTTATCACAGTTATGATGGATTGAATAGTTCCTACATGGTGTTGTACTTGCTACACATCCTTACAGATCTTAGCGATATCAAAGTCTTTCATATCAGATGGTGGCAAGTTGTATATATATCTGGCTACAAACATGGGAACAATTGGGCTGGACCCACATTCAATAAGTACCGTTAAAATATCTTGCAAATCATTCAATTTCTTCAGATCACCTCTCCGTTTTATGCAGCGTTTGTTAAATATATTGCTACACATCTCAAACGGAAACCATTATCCGAGGCGCTGGTGTATTTTGATGACTCAAAGGTGGAACGGTTACAACAACAGGGTGAGACACAGTTGTGTCTTCTTTTCTATGAGTGTTTTCTGTGTTCCCATGTAGGTTACTGGCAAGATTGACCATGAAGTCCAGATTTTGGTCACAAAGGACATGGAAGGTAAATATATCCAGTACGTTGGCTTCATTTCTTTCACCTGGCTGCACCATAAATTTATTATTTCCTGGATTAAAATTCACCGAGATGTAAGGTTTCCCAGCTTTCTTCCAGTTTATCTGTATATCATCAGATAGGTATTTGTGGTATTGGCACATGACCATCTGCCATGATGGGGTATTGTCTCTATAGACGGTATTCAGTCCCACCAATAACTGATCTGGTATCCAACAACACAGTGTCAAGATGTCTTGGACCCACACTATTTTTTATCTTTTTCGTTTGTTTTTCTCAACATCCACATTCTTCTGATTCAATTACTGTGAGAATTCTGGGAAACTCCAAACGAGATACTGTTCATTATTAATCAAGACTTAACGGTGACTATTCGGCGACGGGTCATTGTACTCCACGCTGAATTGACACACACACACACACACACACACACACACACACACACACACAATATATATATATATATATATATATATATATATATATATATATATATATATATATATATTTACAGCTTTATTAATAATCAGGATTAACGCAAAGAAGACATACTCAGACCGATTGCAGTCAAGGGAAGACATTGCTCCATTTGTAAACAAACAGAAGTAAAATATCGTCGAATTTCCCAATTACAAAGATCTCTGGGGTTTTCCAAGATCTATGAAAGGTGCCCTTTAAAATCATTAATACAAATAACAATTTGGACTAATATTATAAACAATTACAGAGCTGTTTCAAATCGTTCATATTTATCTAAAGTTATAGAAAGGTATGTTGCTTTCAATCTAATCAAATATTGGTTCGAGTAAACAATAATATTATGATATCAATCGATCAAGCTAAGCTAGTATTATTTGTTCTTCTGAACATGTCTGCTGCATTTAATACAGTTGACCATAATTTACTGTTCTCTAGGTTCAAAGACATGTTGGGTCAATCCGGTAAAATACTTGAATAGTTACAATCCTATTATCAGACAATGTCCTTTCATAGTACTTTATCTGACTTTCAGCTTTTGTTATCTGGTTTATCACAGGGTTCAGTTCTTCGTGCTCTGGTTGTTTTTACAATGTATAACAATCCTATTGGGATGACTGCGCAGCGATATGGCGTTAAATATAACATATATGCTGCTGTCACACAGCTGAATATATCACTAGATCCAAAAGATGAGTGAAAATTATCCTCTTTATTGAAATATTTAGAACATTGTATTGCTGATATTCGGCTTTGGATGACTCAAAATCTTCTAAGATTAAATGATAAGAAAACGAATATTATATATTTGGCTACAGCACATTGTGTTAAATCCCTAAGATAAACCTGCATTATGGGTCAAAATATAGTGCCTCTAGCCGTCATCTCATTTCTCATAATAAGTGGGATTGTGGCGAGCTCCCCTTTAAGAATCACACCTTCTTCAAAACTGAGAGCGTCTCTCATTTCAAAATATCCCTTAACCTCCAGTGGGACATCACGCTTTCTGGTTGGCTAGCCATCCTTTATCACGGTGAGTAAACATTGCATCGCATCATCGCTTCTGGTTGCCTCTTCGATTTGTTTCGTTCGCTTGTCCGGAAATACCCACAGTGCATATATTTTCATTACTGTCATAAACAGTATATCCTCGATATGGTCGTATCATCAATAGTCGTAGACGTTGTTAAGCTTCACCTAAAGCTTTTCTCAAACTAGACGCTAACGCCTGGTGATCGTTTTCAAGGATTATTCTGGAATCGATCCGAATCAAATACCACAGATAAAACATCCTTCGTTAGTGATCTGGATCCCTACTCTCTCGGGTTGCCTTTCTGTAGAAACGCCACACCTACAGATTATTCCTACTATCACCTTACAATGTCAAATCTTTGTCTGGATTATGGAAACCTACTACTACTGGCTCTGTTATCGGTTTCTATTTAGCTGACGATACCCATAAGACATCAAACATCATTTTTCCACCAATTTTTGTATCGGCTCATAGTCACTTTGTTTAGTTTAAAGGGAGCCATATACAGTATGCATATCCACCGTGCTGGCATGACCTTAATCGCTTTCGATTCGTCGTTTAAGGCACTATCATGATTCCGTCAACGTTATTTCAGTCCTCTTTATTCACGGCACATTTTCTGTACTTCAAACCATTCCACGTCATGGTCTCGATTCATTTCGTCTTTTTTTTTGGTGTGCGACTGCTAAACTGTCAAATACAACGATGCCATAGGTTACACAAACACAACCAATCAACCTGCGAGAGATTCATTCAATCGCCTCTGGAATATTTCACTTCTACCTTTGAGACTGAAAGGTAATCTGGTCTGTCGTAATCTTCCTAATGGCGTAATCATAGTGGTTAGCTTGATAGATTGTTTTTTTCTAATCTAACGTTTCAGTATGATGCTACGATATCCCAGTCGCTGAACAATTTAGCATTTGTTAACTTCGGCAATTTGTGTGTCCACGTATAAAACTAACGTTTATGGGTTGAGAATCTATGAGGATATGTAAGACACCACTAGGTTTTTTTCCTCATCACTATCAGCATCACCTACGCGTTTAGCTCTTGAAGGGATACTAGTACACCATATATTTGACCAGTTTATCCTTGTTATAGGTAACGTTTTTTATTGTAATTGTCATTTGAAACGGTTATAAAAGTACCTTCACCTAAATCACCAATTCATTTATCACAATATCAATCACAAATTATTCTTTGTTCTTTGTGACTGTACTGCATCTATTTCCAATAGACAGGTGTCCTCTTACTATCATCATATTCAGATTAGTTAATTACAGGTGTATTTCTCCGATTGGCTTCAATTTTGATTTGTTCCACATACTAAGCTTGTCTGTTCTCGGATTAGTTTGATATTTCCATATGTATCACTAGAATATTAGGTTAACATCAGCACCAGGGTACAGTTGAAATTAGCACTTCGCTCGTTCAGGATCATTTGTGTTGCTATACTTATTTTTGAGAGAGAGAGAGAGAGAGAGAGAGAGAGAGAGAGAGAGAGAGAGAGAGAGAGAGAGAGAGAGAGAGAGAGAGAGAGAGCGAAGATAGAGAGAGCGAAGACATTCACAAATATATATTAACTTATACATCTGATTGGCCTAATCTGTTGACATCTTATTTGTGTAGAGACATTCGGCTGAGCAACGCCCTAATATATATCTTCCAAATGACTCATGCTAGAAGAACGGCTTTAGTAAATCTACATTATTATTATTATTATTATTATTATTATTATCAAATCAGAATATTACAATAAAAAGATCAAAGCATCCAATAGAAATCAAAGGACTGTTATCAGTATTGTGAGTAAAGTACTATTTAAAAATGAGACCAATTTATGTCCCATTGTTTTAATAACTTCTTCCGTCAAAAGACATTAAATAAGCATAATGGGTTATCTTCCAGCACCTTATCTTACGGTAACAAACTCCTGCAAATGCATAATTGAACATTCCAGCATCTTAGAGAAAGTGATATCAAACAGGTCACCAAATCTTTCTGTGTAGAATAGGTTGCGGGCCGTTATTAGATAAACTCTTCTGCAAACACCCAGTCTGTTCAAGACTTCTTTTACAAATAAATAAAGTTTATCATTGAAATCCCTTACTGCGTTTTAAGAGACATATTATTTGAGCCACAATCAGCGCCTTTGGTTGACTGCTGCTAGTAGGAGCACTTTATTAAATATACATTATTATTATTATTATTATTAGTAGTAGTAGTAGCAGTAGTAGTAGTAGTAATAGTATTGCCAGTAC
>JAODUP010001415.1:0-7500 GCA_025642065.1 Paralvinella palmiformis | reverse complement strand
GACGGTCTCAAGTGCCAAACACAGCAGTGTTCAGAGGCTGTGGAATAAGGTACCTACTCAAATTAAACTTGCAACACGTAAAGAAATATTTTGGTAGGCTACTAAAATGCATTTATTTAAATTAGCCTATTAATAATATGTAAAGAAGTGTATTTCAAACATGTTAAGTTTGGGGAATGCCAATGTGGAAGATTTATAAGTAAATCGGGGGGTCTCGGAAAATCTGGCTTTTATACGTAAATCGGAGGGTCTCGGAAAATCGGGCATCATACATAAATAAGGGATGTATAAATAAATCAGGTGGTCTAAGGTAACACAATACTTTCCATGACAGTGAATACTAAATTTAATTATTACTCAACAGTTTACATGAAATCGATCAACAGAAAAGAAATCAGAAAAGAAAAACGTTCATGTCGCCCAGAACAGACACACTCCTTCACTGGTGTTCCCGTACATAGTTCCATGTCGCTAACTTGGCTGCCTTGAAAAGATCCTTGTCTGGGACAAACGCATAGCAAGGATCGTCTGTGTTGATTTTAGCAAGACAGCATCGCACGGAGGGTGTCATTGCCGAGCTGCGAACGCGAGTCTGTGTCGATCTTTCGGACCATTGGGAACACACGTTCACTGTCGGAGTTGCTATGTGCAATCACTGACGACAGCATCATCATCACACGTGGGAGCAGTGTAAACCTCACTGCCCCCACAAATGTCTTCTTGCGACCCATCTCGGCCCAGAACGTGTCGACACGACTGTCACTCGTAACAGATGGCAGATCGTCATCCGGACTCAATTGATAGTCATGGAACTCTTCCACGAAATGTTCGATTTACCATATACCACAATGCTGAAACGAGTGGCCAAATTCCTCACCATCGTTGGACTCTATGTGTCGCGCAAGTTGGAGTCTGGATTCAACACAGAGATATCTTTCAGCACTGTGTCGTGAAATGGGAAGATCTTCACCATCTTCTCGACAAGGGCAACGTAGAAGTGACGCACACTCTTGAAAACCCGCCTTCTTGTGCTGTCAGCCAAGTCTTCATCACTGTCTGCCAGCATGGTCCGCATAACCATGCCAACAGCGAGGATGTCGTCATCCATCTGTACAGACATGTCACCAAAAAACCCTTTGTCAGATCTGTAGTGGATTTGATGACACTCATCAACACAAATTTCGCCATGAAGAAGCAAAGAAGACGGTTCATCTCGGGGATGAGGAAGGCGATATGCGTAGATCGTGTCTGGAAGATCATGTTGAAGGCATTCAACGGCTCAAGGATGGAAGACAGGAACATGAAGTATGCCTTCATCTCCGCACTGGCGAGGTAGTTGCCACATCGCTTTACACGGCCTGGCCGTTCACGACCAGCGTGGCTTTCAAAGTAGCTTAGCAGTGCCGGCCACTGCTCCAGAAAACGGTTGACGAAACATTCACGGCACGTTGCACACTTTGCAGTACGCAAACATCGCTCCCTTATCACTGGCGCATATAAATTCCATCTGAGTTGCCCATTCTGGTTGGTGTTGCAGCGTACGGAGAATCAGATGCGCGTTTCGCCATATTGTCATCGTTTCAGAGCAACGAACAGCGAATCAGACGCCTTATAACACTTGATTTGCAGATCATGTGCGGGGGAACACCCAATCAAATTCGATTTAAAGCGGCAAGCCCAGACACGTTTGTTTACTGAGACCATGTGTAAAAAAATACGTAGTGATCACGTTGCAAGCCCAATTGTGTTATAGAAAACGGCTAATCATAATTAATTTTGATTTTTTTTTCACTTAGGTTTCGTTGAAATTGGGGGAGATCGGGTTTACAGCGCGGAAGTGAGGGATATTTGATGTGATTGCGGGAGTATGACATGTTTTGTGTTATATGGGCTTAGCATATTTTTTAATTGTGTTTTCAATATAAAGCACCTTAGACCTATTTAAGGTGACTAATGTTCATTATTTTTTTCTCTACCTCCCGTTTCTGTCTTTCTCTCTTTCTATTTCTCTCTCTCTCTCTCTCTTCTCTCTCTTTCAGTCTCTCTCACTTTCTCATCATTTTATCCCCCTCTCTTTAACTCCCCTCCTCTCTCCAAACAACACAACGTTTTTTTTAGAGAATTTATTTTACTTCAAATCATCTGCCGATGACTTTGGTTATTAATACATGTCAGGAAATGAATGGAAGTGCGATACAATATTTTGATAACATGATACTAATCAGGCATTATGACATTTTTTGTACTAAAGTTTGTTGATACGCAGTAACACAGACTTTGTAATGTTCTCGTCGAAAAGCGTTCTGAATATGCCTTATCTAAAAATAGTATGATAACGGGATGATAAGAGAAGTATCTTAACGGTTTGTCGTCTGACATCTCACAATCAGTATTATGCTGATAGTTCCAACAATAATATTGTCGATATCTTTATCGGGTTCTTGTTTTATTGATATTATGCTTATTAAAGGCAAATTACATAAGAATCGTTCTCCTGACACTTAAAACTAAAAAACATTTTAATATGTTTTAGAAATGTTGTTATGTACCTCCCAAATCTGAACTAAGTTTATGCTCTACAAGTTCTGATTTATTTATAGGCAATCTCTATAATTATCTAATTGTTGTATTTTGTTTTCTACAAACTTTAGCTTCTTTGACAGAGAGTTATCATGAAATGACAAATGAAATACAAGGGACAATTTTACACAATTTTCTGTTCTATTTTTATGGGAATAAAATCGTGCACTGACTGACAATAACACCTCGAGTCAGCACATTAACTTCATTTCAGATATTGATATAATAACCTAAAGGATGAACAAAAGACAGTCCTACCTACATGTCCTTAATTAACCTTAACAATACGACGTTTGTCTGAATGTCTGACAATAATAAAGCTTTTAGCCTTCCATAATAGCGATAAAAACAAGACCAATCCTCGTGTCTAAAGTCTGACTGACAATTGGCCAGTATCCTCTAAGTCTACAGAATGATTTGTCTCAATCAGTTTATCCATTACGCATGGCAACTTGATATGCTTAGTTTCTCTCCCCCCCCTCTCTCTCTCTCTCTCTCTTATATATATATATATATATATATATATATATATATATATATATATATATATATATATATATATATCGGCCAATTATATAAGTTACACAAAGGTAATTTTCCATTCAAGTTGCCACAACATGTATTGGTCTTTGAATGATTGATACCTAACTTCCAACACCAAATATTTACCTTCTTCTCTAGACACCTCTATATCCCTTCCCTGGCTAAAGTCAGCATCTTAATATATCCATATCTACCGTAGTTCTATTATATCAAATGTGTATTGATGCAAAACAATATATTCATTCCTTGACTGATTTATGATACCATTAACACCTTAGTTACCCTTCTCCTTTTGGGTTAAGTCATGTGTTTATTTCAGAACAAAACTGAATGCTCATGACACTATGCCTATTTATTAATAATCAGTGGACTTATAGAGACATGGACAGGAGAAAGTACAGTGTAGTAGAGAATATCAAGTCTCGAGACAATATTTTAATGTTATTTTGAAATTACTGAATTATATTCCTCAGTGAATTAGATCCAGCGCCGGATTTACATATGGGCTAGTATGGGCTGCAGCCCAGGGACCACAAGACTCAAGGGCTATCTAGACTTGAGGCCCCTGATAAAACAAAGTTATTTGAGGTCCAGCTAGTTGGAGTGGATCTATTAAATTCAAATGGACACCTTAACGGGGTGTCATTTAGAGTGTAATGCATCATTTTTATATACACATATTAAACTAATATTTATACTAAAACTATATCCTTTCTGACATGGGGAACGAACGTACTGAAGGGGCCCGAAATTATATTAGCCCAGTGGGCTCTTAAGGCTTAAATCCGGTCCGGATTAGATCCTTCATTTATCACATTATATAACCATGAGATCCAGGTTCGTGATTTAACCAGACAGTCCCCTCTAATTTATATTAGGCATTGTAACTCTAGATTTGCCAATCAACTTTCACCGTACAATCCCCGTGATATTAAACACATGGTGTTCTTCTCATACAGGCTCCTCCTCGGTAACTCAGGAGAGATATAGAGCTCTATGCTAAATTCGTATGTTAATAACGTAAGTTGTTTTAATTTGTATTGCGAGGATTGTATCAATGCAAATTAAAAGGCCGAAATGTCCTACATATATATTCCTGTTTATGTTTATAATTATTAAAGTTATATTTCTGACAAATCTCCCTCATCACCACCCAACTAGCTTTTCGACGATTCACCCTAACATGAGATGTATTTGTTTTATACGCAATGTTATTGCTTTCCATTTAATATGTATTTGGTGCCAGAGAGAAGACAGCATTAGTTACTCTGGTTCCTCAATTCCCAGGAAAAGATTACTTATCTTCTATAAGTATTGGCTTGATATTAATTGAACAATTTATACCAAAACAATAATAATTACAACATATTTCCTGACGTAACAAGAAATAAATATATCACTGTATACAACCAAGGTGACAGCCGTGATACAATAGAAAGATACTGAACCATACATATATACTTAAATAAATAGGTACATACATATATATGTGTGGTCGGTCAGAGGGACAGGCTAACGAAATGACAAGAGGATTGACATAAAGATAACAATATATGAATCAATGGTTATACAAAATAAAATAAAAACATGCGTAGGAAGAACAATCTATTGATATTGGCTGACTCTCTCTCTCTCTCTCTATATATATATATATATATATATATAGAGAGAGAGAGAGAGAGAGAGAGAGAGAGAGAGAGAGAGAGAAAGAGAGAGATAATGTTTATAATAGTATTATATCAAAATATGTTATGTGTCAGTAAAGTATCCTTTGTCTTTATTATCCTATATCTACAGTTCATTTGTCATTAATATCAATTGGCACATATTAAAGCACACAGGTACAGCAAAAAAATAACTTCTAATTTATATATAAAATTAATAAAATAAGGCATGTATTTTTAGGCCTCTAAAACTTCAGTTATTCTAGTTTCTGTCTCCCATTTTCATTCACGTCTTTCGAAGTTTCTTAATTGTTAGAGTTATTTTCTGAGACGGATCTGTTACACAAGAGATACCAAATATCTTTAATCTATTACAAACAAGTCACGTGAGCCTTCTACAATTTAATTGTCTTATCGTAAGCTTCTTAGATAAACAAGACACTTAACATCCGAACTGACTCTATAAATAATATTATAGTTAGCTGTGTCTGTGTGTATATATGAATGTATGTGTGCGTGTATGCTAACTTGCTTACGTTCATGTGCGTAGGTAGGTGTGTGTGTGCATGCATGTGTGTGTGTGCGCGCGTATGCACGGTGTACTGTCACTTGGTAGGTATGCGTGCGTGTGTGCATCCGTGTGTGCGTGTGTGTGCACGCGCGCGCGTTCTGATGTTCTTCAAATTATTCGATGTGTGTACAATGTTATAGTCAACCTACAAATGGTTAAGCCACCTCAAATGTAGATGAGTATATGGCTTTTAGTACACAAATATTTACTTCTGATATACTAGTATGGCAGTTGTAGTGTAATATGATAACAAGCTACACACACGTACATTATTATTATTAATAATATTATTATTAGTAGTAGTAATAGTAATAATAGTAGTATAGTTTAATACGACAAACACATCAGTCTGATATTATTACACTATATCATGTAATTCATGGTTACACAATGCGATTGGATTATCTGGTTTTCCACAAACAAACAGTTATCTATTGACACACACAACATACAGGTTATAGATAACTATATACCAGATAACTGACTAGTTTTATAATATGGACGTTATCAGAATGTAAACAAAATAACTGACTTAATGTGTGTTTTGACATATAAATATATTATCAATTAGTTGTGAGATAACACAACATTGTCAAAGGAATTTCATCCTTTAAAAGGATGGGAAATCTTATGAAGAATATTTCTAATCTTTATCTAGATGTCCTTAATGTTCAACAAGTTCGAGATAAGAAGTAAAGGTAAACGCTAATAACTTTATAATATTACCTACAACAATAAATATGCTGTTGTTCTCTAATTATTAATAATATTGTACACAATACTTACACCAAGTAAATCTAAGATCTGCTCCCGTTATATCGAAACTGTATGGATCAAGACCGGATGGATAGAGAGAGAGAGAGATATACGGTGAGTGGAATCCAAGTCATTCACGTTCTAATCAGCTATACCACCTTTAAATATTTAATATAATTGTCTTTTAATAAGATTCGCTCTCTGTCATAAAGTACCCCCCCCCCCCTTGTTACGTGTATTATTATTGAGTACGTGATAGGCTTATTGAGGTTGATTGAGGTTTTTCAGCTCACTAGATGGGTACATGATAGGCTTATAGAGTACGTGATAGGCTTTTTTGAGGTTGATTGAGGTTTTTCAGCTCACTAAATGGGTACATGATAGGCTTATTGAGTACGTGATAGGCTTATTGAGGTTGATTGGGGTTTTTCAGCTCACTAGATGGGCACATGATAGGCTTATTTAAGA
Organism: Paralvinella palmiformis; assembly: GCA_025642065.1. Lineage (NCBI taxonomy): Eukaryota > Metazoa > Annelida > Polychaeta > Terebellida > Alvinellidae > Paralvinella > Paralvinella palmiformis. The sequence continues at coordinate 918 of JAODUP010001415.1, read as the reverse complement.
CAAATTGATATAACAATGGAGTTCTTTACACTGAAATATAGAATTGTTCTAAAACAAAATAGTTGTAGCTGTTATATTCCGCTCAAATCTTAAATCAATATATATTGTATACTTCTGTGGTATAATGGGCACTCTATATTACTATCTAATTGTTGTATTTTACATCACCTTCTACCAAGATTAGGGCGCCTCGTGGTCTAGTTGATAGCGCGTTGGACTACAGATCACTACCGCCTCAGTTCGAATCTCCAAGTCGGCATATCTGAAGAGTGTTTGATCTTTGACTTCGCTTCGTTACATTTGGAGGTCACTCGGCCCATTTAGCCTACCATGTGCGCAAAACTGCCCGTAAAACATCAATCATCATTTACTACCAAGCTTACCTTATCAAAAAGACAATTATCATGAAATGATAACTATTAAAACTAACTGCTTGCTTAATTCCTTAATAACAACCATAAAGCTAACTTTCCGTTGACACAATACAGGTAGTTGTAAGTCAGTCTATGTTATAATTACCTTACCTGTGTTATTCTGTGTGATAATATTATAATGATCTTTAAGATCATACCACCAGTCGTTAAGTCAACCAGTCGTAAGTCAACGACTACCTCTGGTAGACCTGATGTGTATAATACACGAAATATTAGGAATTATATCATTTATATTTTATTTATAAAAGTATACAAAAACTCTCCTTTAATTTTATAGTAAAAACTAAATAGCAGTAAACTGGAAAACGAATTGTGTGGGGGGAGGCGCGCGTCCGTACATCCGTGCACGTATGCCTACCTGGCTGCCTATATGTATGTCTTATTATGTTCCACAAACACGTAATTTTAATTTATATATATATAAGTTAATGAAAATGTCTTTCTTATTATAGAAGTTTTCTTATAAATATGACTTTGATGTCAT
>JAODUP010001416.1:0-56690 GCA_025642065.1 Paralvinella palmiformis | reverse complement strand
GGAAATACTTGGCACTGATCCTGGTCATAGCTGACCCCCAACCTCCTCATGGTTTAGTTAGAAATATGAAGTCAACCCTTTAAGCCAGAGAAATCATTTGCCATAATGACAGCCCTACTGGTGTCTTGGTCCTGAAATTGAACAACAGATGACGTTTAACAACATATTACTTTATCTATCATTATCAGTTAAGTAATCGTCCTAAAATTATTGTAATTATTAAACACAATCAATAACATATGACAGATAATAATTATTGTACTATATTTACTCTGGAGTTCAGGATTATCAACAAATCTGAAGCACATACAGGAAACATTAATACCTTTGAATGCACACACACACACACACACACACCCCTGCTATAAATTTTAAAACAACTGTAATCTGATAATGGGATATGCGAGCGTGTGTGTTGTACAGACAGACAAACAGACAAGACAGTCAGACAGACAGACAGACAGGTAGATAGAGGCAGATTATATAAAAATATAGAAGTAAATAATTTTTCTAATATGTGGGCAATCGATTAATGTTGTGTTTAATTATAGAAGTAAATTTAGATCACTTCTCCACAGTGTGGTGTATCTGAGATCAAAATAAACTAGTGAGTGATATATTTTATAATTCAGCCCAGACTTCTTCCAGAAACATATTGAACGTCAGATAATACAAAGTTCAGAAGTAATGTAAGAAGCAGAAACTTCAACAAGAACAACACCTGTTTTATTTAGCACCCGAACCCAAACATAAACACTGGCCAGATAATAGGCTAAATTGTGTCCTGGCCAACTAAAGATAATGTATTCATACCTGAATATATGAATATTAAAATCTATGTAAATCACCAGGTGATCTCATCTAGTGCAAGAAATGCCGCTAATATTTTGTTTCAATGACAACTTTTTATGTGGAACATCAAGCCAAGATCAAGAAATATTGTTGCCTTAAGAGATTTAGCAAGGTACAAAGGCTCAGGAGAAGTGTAAACAAAAATCCATGATGCGCAAATGTTGACTCTCACCAATGAACCACCCACACCGTGTATGAATAAACTGACCTTGTTTTGTTAACCTGGTCATGAAAAGTACAGCTGTTCTTGGCTTATATATAAGACTATGAATGTCACATCCATTATTATTATTAGTAGTAGTAATTACTTTGTGGCTGGGATTATGATAATACTTTATGATTATTATTAAAAATAATGCCATGTGTGGAAAGTAGTTTTTGTGTTAAAATATGATGTTTCTAGTTTCATTATCATGTTTATATCTATTTGATTTGTTAAAGATTTTTTATAACTATTATCACAACTGAATAATTAACATTTAGTTAAGTTCAAGACCAATGCCAATACTGAGTTCACAATTAGCAAGAGTACATCACTTCTTTTACAAAAGCAAAGAAAGCAACAATTTCTCTTGAACTGAAGTTTATAATGTACAACAACAAACAACGCACTCAATTCCATATCACTGTAATTACACACTATATTCACAATCCTTAGGGACGTGTTGCTCCTGAAGATTGCCTTTAATTAATTAACCAATCCATTTCAAACATTATTGGCCTCCAGACGTTGGTATATGAGGTGAAGTCAACAGCACCGAAACATTAGCTAACAATATACCATCCATGGGTTCATCAACTCAGTGGGTGAAGTCAACAGCACCGAAACACTAGCTAACAATATACCATCCATGGGTTCATCAACTCAGTGTGTGAAGTCAACAACACCGAAACACTAGCTAACAATATACCATCCATGGGTTCATCAACTCAGTGTGTGAAGTCAACAACACCGAAACACTAGCTAACAATATACCATCCATGGGTTCATCAACTCAGTGTGTGAAGTCAACAACACCGAAACACTAGCTAACAATATACCATCCATGGGTTCATCAACTCAGTGTGTGAAGTCAACAGCACCGAAACACTAGCTAACAATATACCATCCATGGGTTCATCAACTCAGTGTGTGAAGTCAACAGCACCGAAACACTAGCTAACAATATACCATCCATGGGTTCATCAACTCAGTGGGTGAAGTCAACAGCACCGAAACACTAGCTAACAATATACCATCCATGGGTTCATCAACTCAGTGGGTGAAGTCAACAGCACCGAAACACTAGCTAACAATATACCATCCATGGGTTCATCAACTCAGTGTGTGAAGTCAACAACACCGAAACACTAGCTAACAATATACCATCCATGGGTTCATCAACTCAGTGGGTGAAGTCAACAGCACCGAAACACTAGCTAACAATATACCATCCATGGGTTCATCAACTCAGTGTGTGAAGTCAACAGCACCGAAACACTAGCTAACAATATACCATCCATGGGTTCATCAACTCAGTGTGTGAAGTCAACAGCACCGAAACACTAGCTAACAATATACCATCCATGGGTTCATCAACTCAGTGTGTGAAGTCAACAACACCGAAACACTAGCTAACAATATACCATCCATGGGTTCATCAACTCAGTGTGTGAAGTCAACAACACCGAAACACTAGCTAACAATATACCATCCATGGGTTCATCAACTCAGTGTGTGAAGTCAACAACACCGAAACACTAGCTAACAATATACCATCCATGGGTTCATCAACTCAGTGTGTGAAGTCAACAACACCGAAACACTAGCTAACAATATACCATCCATGGGTTCATCAACTCAGTGTGTGAAGTCAACAACACCGAAACACTAGCTAACAATATACCATCCATGGGTTCATCAACTCAGTGTGTGAAGTCAACAACACCGAAACACTAGCTAACAATATACCATCCATGGGTTCATCAACTCAGTGTGTGAAGTCAACAACACCGAAACACTAGCTAACAATATACCATCCATGGGTTCATCAACTCAGTGTGTGAAGTCAACAACACCGAAACACTAGCTAACAATATACCATCCATGGGTTCATCAACTCAGTGTGTGAAGTCAACAACACCGAAACACTAGCTAACAATATACCATCCATGGGTTCATCAACTCAGTGGGTGAAGTCAACAACACCGAAACACTAGCTAACAATATACCATCCATGGGTTCATCAACTCAGTGTGTGAAGTCAACAACACCGAAACACTAGCTAACAATATACCATCCATGGGTTCATCAACTCAGTGTGTGAAGTCAAAAAGCACCGAAACACTAGCTAACAATATACCATCCATGGGTTCATCAACTCAGTGTGTGAAGTCAAAAAGCACCGAAACACTAGCTAACAATATACCATCCATGGGTTCATCAACTCAGTGTGTGAAGTCAACAACACCGAAACACTAGCTAACAATATACCATCCATGGGTTCATCAACTCAGTGGGTGAAGTCAACAGCACCGAAACACTAGCTAACAATATACCATCCATGGGTTCATCAACTCAGTGGGTGAAGTCAAAAAGCACCGAAACACTAGCTAACAATATACCATCCATGGGTTCATCAACTCAGTGTGTGAAGTCAACAACACCGAAACACTAGCTAACAATATACCATCCATGGGTTCATCAACTCAGTGTGTGAAGTCAACAACACCGAAACACTAGCTAACAATATACCATATCATCCATGGGTTCATAAACCCAAATAAACACCAAACACTGCTAACAATTACCATCACATGGTTTCATGAACTGGGGTGAAGTAAACGTAAATAATGAAAAATTACCATCCATGGGTTCATCAACTCAGTGGGTGAAGTCAACACACCGAAACACTAGCTAACAATATACCATCCATGGGTTCATCAACTCAGTGGTGAAGTCAACAACACCGAAACACTAGCTAACAATATACCATCCATGGGTTCATCAACTCAGTGTGTGAAGTCAACAGCACCGAAACACTAGCTAACAATATACCATCCATGGGTTCATCAACTCAGTGGGTGAAGTCAACAGCACCGAAACACTAGCTAACAATATACCATCCATGGGTTCATCAACTCAGTGGGTGAAGTCAACAGCACCGAAACACTAGCTAACAATATACCATCCATGGGTTCATCAACTCAGTGTGTGAAGTCAACACACCGAAACACTAGCTAACAATATACCATCCATGGGTTCATCAACTCAGTGTGTGAAGTCAACACACCGAAACACTAGCTAACAATATACCATCCATGGGTTCATCAACTCAGTGGGTGAAGTCAACAGCACCGAAACACTAGCTAACAATATACCATCCATGGGTTCATCAACTCAGTGTGTGAAGTCAACAACACCGAAACACTAGCTAACAATATACCATCCATGGGTTCATCAACTCAGTGTGTGAAGTCAACAACACCGAAACACTAGCTAACAATATACCATCCATGGGTTCATCAACTCAGTGGTGAAGTCAACAACACCGAAACACTAGCTAACAATATACCATCCATGGGTTCATCAACTCAGTGGTGAAGTCAACAACACCGAAACACTAGCTAACAATATACCATCCATGGGTTCATCAACTCAGTGTGTGAAGTCAACAGCACCGAAACACTAGCTAACAATATACCATCCATGGGTTCATCAACTCAGTGTGTGAAGTCAACAACACCGAAACACTAGCTAACAATATACCATCCATGGGTTCATCAACTCAGTGTGTGAAGTCAACAACACCGAAACACTAGCTAACAATATACCATCCATGGGTTCATCAACTCAGTGTGTGAAGTCAACAACACCGAAACACTAGCTAACAATATACCATCCATGGGTTCATCAACTCAGTGTGTGAAGTCAACACACCGAAACACTAGCTAACAATATACCATCCATGGGTTCATCAACTCAGTGTGTGAAGTCAACACACCGAAACACTAGCTAACAATATACCATCCATGGGTTCATCAACTCAGTGTGTGAAGTCAACAACACCGAAACACTAGCTAACAATATACCATCCATGGGTTCATCAACTCAGTGTGTGAAGTCAACAGCACCGAAACACTAGCTAACAATATACCATCCATGGGTTCATCAACTCAGTGGGTGAAGTCAACAGCACCGAAACACTAGCTAACAATATACCATCCATGGGTTCATCAACTCAGTGGTGAAGTCAACAGCACCGAAACACTAGCTAACAATATACCATCCATGGGTTCATCAACTCAGTGGGTGAAGTCAACAGCACCGAAACACTAGCTAACAATATACCATCCATGGGTTCATCAACTCAGTGGGTGAAGTCAACACACCGAAACACTAGCTAACAATATACCATCCATGGGTTCATCAACTCAGTGGTGAAGTCAAAAAGCCCCCCCCGGGGAAAAAAAATTAGCTAACAATATACCATCCATGGGTTCATCAACTCAGTGTGTGAAGTCAACAACACCGAAACACTAGCTAACAATATACCATCCATGGGTTCATCAACTCAGTGGTGAAGTCAACACACCGAAACACTAGCTAACAATATACCATCCATGGGTTCATCAACTCAGTGTGTGAAGTCAACAACACCGAAACACTAGCTAACAATATACCATCCATGGGTTCATCAACTCAGTGTGTGAAGTCAACAACACCGAAACACTAGCTAACAATATACCATCCATGGGTTCATCAACTCAGTGTGTGAAGTCAACAACACCGAAACACTAGCTAACAATATACCATCCATGGGTTCATCAACTCAGTGTGTGAAGTCAACAACACCGAAACACTAGCTAACAATATACCATCCATGGGTTCATCAACTCAGTGGGTGAAGTCAACAGCACCGAAACACTAGCTAACAATATACCATCCATGGGTTCATCAACTCAGTGGGTGAAGTCAACAGCACCGAAACATTAGCTAACAATATACCATCCATGGGTTCATCAACTCAGTGTGTGAAGTCAACAACACCGAAACACTAGCTAACAATATACCATCCATGGGTTCATCAACTCAGTGTGTGAAGTCAACAACACCGAAACACTAGCTAACAATATACCATCCATCATCCATGGGTTCATCAACAATAAACACCATCCTGTCGGTTTACGTCACATGATTTCCATGATTGTTGATTCACGTAATAATGTAATTAAACTAAAATTTCAATTGCGAAAACAAATATATGTTTATGTATAAAAAAAGGACAGCATGCAAAAAAGTGAAAAAGTACAAAATGAATACTTTAAGGAAAAAGGTACAATTTGACAGCACTGCAAAATAGTCGGACAGCAACAAACTTGAAAGTTCTGGTTGAAGACTCACTGACAAGCCACAGTCAAGTATCATCTACCAAGGGCCACAAAGTAGGGGGATGATATTGTTATCAAAGACAAGCCCTCCATGAATAGAGGACACGTAATAACATTGGGTGTTAGCTGTTTGGATAGCTTCTGGCTAAGAGTGGCTCTGCTACTGTACATTTGCTACTGTACTACTGTACATTGTACAGTCCTAGACTGTACATCAAGTATACTGTTGTGTAACAAGTCTCATTAACAGCCAAACATAAACAACGAATTAATCAACATCTAGTTGTTACTTCAAAACAGTCATCTTGTATTTCTTCTTCTTATTTTAATAACAATAAAAAACACAATATGGCGTTTAACTAAATAAACCTAATTGTACTTTATAATCATTACTTTCCACAGATTTAGCCCATCCCTAGGTTAACCAATAGACTGAGAGAGTCTACCGTCCACATATTTAGCCCATCCCTAGGTTAACCAATAGACTGAGAGAGTCTACCGTCCACAGATTTAGCCCATCCCTAGGTTAACCAATAGACTGAGAGAGTCTACCGTCCACAGATTTAGCCCATCCCTAGGTTAACCAATAGACTGAGAGAGTCTACCGTCCACAGATTTAGCCCATCCCTAGGTTAACCACTAGACTGAGAGAGTCTACCGTCCACAGATTTAGCCCATCCCTAGGTTAACCAATAGACTGAGAGAGTCTACCGTCCACAGATTTAGCCCATCCCTAGGTTAACCACTAGACTGAGAGAGTCTACCGTCCGCAGATTTAGCCCATCCCTAGGTTAACCAATAGACTGAGAGAGTCTACCGTCCACAGATTTAGCCCATCCCTAGGTTAACCAATAGACTGAGAGAGTCTACCGTCCACATATTTAGCCCATCCCTAGGTTAACCAATAGACTGAGAGAGTCTACCGTCCACAGATTTAGCCCATCCCTAGGTTAACCAATAGACTGAGAGAGTCTACCGTCCACAGATTTAGCCCATCCCTAGGTTAACCAATAGACTGAGAGAGTCTACCGTCCACAGATTTAGCCCATCCCTAGGTTAACCACTAGGCTGAGAGAGTCTACCGTCCACAGATTTAGCCCATCCCTAGGTTAACCACTAGGCTGAGAGAGTCTACCGTCCACAGATTTAGCCCATCCCTAGGTTAACCACTAGGCTGAGAGAGTCTACCGTCCACAGATTTAGCCCATCCCTAGGTTAACCACTAGGCTGAGAGAGTCTACCGTCCACAGATTTAGCCCATCCCTAGGTTAACCACTAGACTGAGAGAGTCTACCGTCCACAGATTTAGCCCATCCCTAGGTTAACCAATAGACTGAGAGAGTCTACCGTCCACAGATTTAGCCCATCCCTAGGTTAACCAATAGACTGAGAGAGTCTACCGTCCACAGATTTAGCCCATCCCTAGGTTAACCAATAGACTGAGAGAGTCTACCGTCCACAGATTTAGCCCATCCCTAGGTTAACCAATAGACTGAGAGAGTCTACCGTCCACATATTTAGCCCATCCCTAGGTTAACCAATAGACTGAGAGAGTCTACCGTCCACAGATTTAGCCCATCCCTAGGTTAACCAATAGACTGAGAGAGTCTACCGTCCACAGATTTAGCCCATCCCTAGGTTAACCAATAGACTGAGAGAGTCTACCGTCCACAGATTTAGCCCATCCCTAGGTTAACCACTAGGCTGAGAGAGTCTACCGTCCACAGATTTAGCCCATCCCTAGGTTAACCACTAGGCTGAGAGAGTCTACCGTCCACAGATTTAGCCCATCCCTAGGTTAACCACTAGACTGAGAGAGTCTACCGTCCACAGATTTAGCCCATCCCTAGGTTAACCACTAGGCTGAGAGAGTCTACCGTCCACAGATTTAGCCCATCCCTAGGTTAACCACTAGACTGAGAGAGTCTACCGTCCACAGATTTAGCCCATCCCTAGGTTAACCAATAGACTGAGAGAGTCTACCGTCCACAGATTTAGCCCATCCCTAGGTTAACCACTAGACTGAGAGAGTCTACCGTCCACAGATTTAGCCCATCCCTAGGTTAACCAATAGACTGAGAGAGTCTACCGTCCACAGATTTAGCCCATCCCTAGGTTAACCAATAGACTGAGAGAGTCTACCGTCCACATATTTAGCCCATCCCTAGGTTAACCACTAGACTGAGAGAGTCTACCGTCCGCAGATTTAGCCCATCCCTAGGTTAACCAATAGACTGAGAGAGTCTACCGTCCACAGATTTAGCCCATCCCTAGGTTAACCAATAGACTGAGAGAGTCTACCGTCCGCAGATTTAGCCCATCCCTAGGTTAACCAATAGACTGAGAGAGTCTACCGTCCACATATTTAGCCCATCCCTAGGTTAACCACTAGACTGAGAGAGTCTACCGTCCACAGATTTAGCCCATCCCTAGGTTAACCACTAGACTGAGAGAGTCTACCGTCCACAGATTTAGCCCATCCCTAGGTTAACCAATAGGCTGAGAGAGTCTACCGTCCACATATTTAGCCCATCCCTAGGTTAACCACTAGACTGAGAGAGTCTACCGTCCACAGATTTAGCCCATCCCTAGGTTAACCACTAGACTGAGAGAGTCTACCGTCCACAGATTTAGCCCATCCCTAGGTTAACCAATAGACTGAGAGAGTCTACCGTCCACAGATTTAGCCCATCCCTAGGTTAACCAATAGACTGAGAGAGTCTACCGTCCACAGATTTAGCCCATCCCTAGGTTAACCAATAGACTGAAAAAGTATACCGTCCATGTCTTTATCAACAACTTAACACAGAGCTGGTTGTGTCACGGTCTACTGGAGTATGTAGATTCAGACATATCAGCTTGTCTCACTGACTGTCACACTTCTGAGATTGATAAACGCAATTCAGGTTATCTTGATCTCTCAACCTGAACAGCAGACATTACGTCACACTGAACAAAATAACACTGATTAATATTCAATAGAAGTAAGTTAAAGGCCACACACACACACACACACACACACACACACATATATATATATATATATATATATATATATATAATATTTAAAAAAAACATATACAACCAACAAGCTCACTTCCACAGAGGCTTGTCCAGCTTTATCATGTATGTCAGTAAATATCATAAGATAAATATTAATCAGTAATTTGAGTAAGTGTATTAACCTACCTAAAGCACAATCACCTGAACAATTAAACATCTTCAGCTATCAAAATGAGGATGTTACAATAAATTTTTAAAAATCCATTATCTGTCATTAAGGCCATAAACACTCATAATTGGTAAACCAAGGAGACTTTAAAGAGAAATATTAAATAATAACGTCAGGTGTTTCTAGATTTATTTAATCTCTCTTTTACGTTCTGTTATGTTCATTCAGTGATGCATGGCGGATGTTATGGGGGTGGTCATGTGATTTTCCTAATTCACATAAACATCTCTATAAGACAGAGAGTTGCATGGCTAATGAATATACACATGGAGCAGTTTTTCAACAGGTGACACCGTTTTACAAACAGTCTCTCACTTCTGCTAGCTATAGTAACATACATCATGTGATACTCACTTCTGCTAGCTACAGTAACATACATCATGTGATACTCACTTCTGCTAGCTACAGTAACATACATCATGTGATACTCACTTCTGCTAGCTACAGTAACATACTCACTTCTGCTAGCTACAGTAACATACATCATGTGGTACTCACTAATCTGCTAGCTACAGTAACATACATCATGTGATACTCACTTCTGCTAGCTACAGTAACATACACCCCCATGATCTTCACTTCTGCTAGCTACAGTAAAATACACCCCCATGATCTTCACTTCTGCTGGCTACAGTAACATACATTCTCACTACTGTGTGTGTGTGGTGGGAAGTATGACCGGCTCTCGATGTAATGGCACCGAAATATTTCTCGGATAGTTCAGCTATTAGATAAGTTACACCAGTGAAACTGGTGTATTTTGCATATTATGTAATATAGATTTAATTTATATTAATATAAATTGATTATATTTAGTTATTTTGTATTTCTTGTATTTTCTTTTCAACTGCTCATTTGACGCCCTATATTATCGCCCACTCCAATGTTTCCCCCATGATCTTCACTTCTGCTAGCTACAGTAACATACACCCCCATGATCTTCACTTCTGCTAGCTACAGTAACATACACCCCCATGATCTTCACTTCTGCTAGCTACAATAATATACACCCCCATGATCTCCACTTCTGCTAGCTACAGTAATATACACTGCCATGATCTTCACTTCTGCTAGCTATACTAATATACACCCCCATGATCTTTACTTCTGCTAGCTATACTAACATACACCCCCATGATCTTCACTTCTGCTAGCTATACTAACATACACCCCCATGATCTTCACTTCTGCTAGCTACAGTAATATACACCGCCATGATCTTCACTTCTGCTAGCTATACTAATATACACCCCCATGATCTTTACTTCTGCTAGCTATACTAACATACACCCCCATGATCTTCACTTCTGCTAGCTATACTAACATACACCCCCATGATCTCCACTTCTGCTAGCTATACTAACATACACCCCGTGATCTTCACTTCTGCTAGCTATACTAACATACACCCCCATGATCTTCACTTCTGCTAGCTATACTAACATACACCCCATGATCTCCACTTCTGCTAGCTATACTAACATACACCGCCATGATCTTCACTTCTGCTAGCTATACTAACATACACCCCGTGATCTTCACTTCTGCTAGCTATACTAACATATATATTGCAGAAAAGATGTCACCTTGTTTTGAAATATTGTGTCCCAGAAAGGTGAGATAATTGGGGTCAGAGTATTTCTACTGTTTTATTTATTTTACAGACCAGACACTCTTACAAGTCTAGATACAAAAAGAAATCTTGTGAGAAATTAAATAAAACTTCATAAACAGATTACTGGCAAATAGCTATTTTAAAAATCATTGGAAGGAATCATTTCCATAAATGATCCAGTGAGGAAGTAATTTGGCTAACCCCCGGGCTACTGGTTACACCTGGGACATGATCCATAGCTAAGTGGTCACTGTCTGGAAAAGATCCTACAAAAATAGGTACCTTCAGTAGATCTGAACTCTGTGGAGGCTAGCAGAACAGTACTCTACTTACTTAACAAGTACAATACAGGAGCACTTGATTTTAGATAAATAGCACATGATAGTTTGAAGGTCTGAACAGTCTTCTTCCACACTCATACAATTAAACCAGAAATATGCAGATTTTTTTATGATCAAGTATTGTACTCTACGTTGGTATATAAATACACAAATACCTAATATTTAATGTAAAGTAAAAATTAAATGAATTTAATAAGCAATAAAATTGTTTAGCCACAAACAAAATATAATTTCTTGGGCATAAATCTATGCCAAACCGATAACTGCAAAGTACATGCTGACAGATAAATTTATGTATAATTAATACATGTTTAATTTATAATCTGGGATGACCAATAATGATTGATTTGCGTATATATGACGACGAATTGTTTCCTCTGTATAAGGAGGAATATAAAAACGACTGCGCGATGATTGTTGCGTTAATTTATTACAGTTAACATTGATCTGGAAGTTTGGAGCTCAAACTAAAAAGGGTGTTCAAACTCTGAAGCCAATTGTGAGTAAAATAAACTGCTAACTATAAACGATCTCCTGCCATGTAGTAACAAAGGCAGTCAGTAAGCAACAAACTGCTATATTTCTACTAACCTGCATATATATATATATATATATATATATATATATATATATAATAGCCCTAAGGGACGCAGAGAGGTCAACCCTGGGAATGAATAGATCAGGTCAGTCTGATTTATCAGGGTACCAGACAGTTATACTCATAGGCAGCACTAATGCCACAGTACTGAACAGTGTGATAAATGTTATACTGTGCCATCTTATTTTGTACAAATCACTGTAAATTTCAGTTTAATCGTAAATAAATTCATTGAGGACCAAATAACTGCCACAAAATAGGAAAACTGCATTTATTCAACTGCATCTTGAACAGTTGACTTGTCCTCCTTCCTAATGGGAAATACAAACTTTACAAACCTCAGCGCTGTATTTGTTCAACACCATCTTAAACACGTCCTTTACTAATTGGAAATATAACTTTTTCCAATGTTAAGAAAATAGACGACGAGGGACTGTAAAATAGACGTCGGCTGCTATTGAAAAGGCTGCCAAGACATCAGATATTGATCTTATTTCTGATGATCCCCCCCAACCCTTTAGACCATGGCGAAATGGAGTTCATCAACTGAGATAAGCTCTTCATGACCAGTTCACCTACAATGTTTACGATTCTTAACTCATGACTCATCACAAACATTTCACAAATTTAACAATTTATACCCTACTCATTATTATCATCGTTCAGGAACGTCTCCCTAAACAGCCTAAACACTGCTATAATCACTCAAGGAAATTGATCCCCATCCAATAATCTCGGTGTCTAAACCTCTTATCATCCGGTTACACTCTCTGACGTAGTATTATTCTTAATCCATGATTTCAACATAACAACATAATAATAATGTATATTTAATAAAGCGCCCTTACTAGCAGGAGCCATTTAAATGTGCTGTACAAATAATATGTAATATAATAATACCCCAAATAATGTCTGTAAAAACCCTGTAATGATTTAAAAGATAATAATTATTTATCTGTGAAAGCGACCTTAAATAAGTGTGTTTTTAGAAGAGACTTAAAATTTTCAAGAGACGACGTATTTCTAGTAATTGTCGGCAACCTATTCCACAAAGTGGGGGCTGCAACACTAAACGCACAATCACCATATGAACTTGAACCGAGACACTGGCACCTGCAATAGTATCTGACTGGATGACCTGAGTTTTCGGGATGACTTTCTAATGGAAACCAGTTCACACAGGTATTCTGGCGCCATATCATTAATAGATTTATAAGTTATTAATAACATCTTAAAATGAATACGCTGTCTAACAGGTAGCCAATGTAGTTTTTGAAGAATTGGGGTAATATGATCATATTTTCTAGTATTTGTTACAATGCGAGCTGCACTATTCTGAATTCGCTGAAGGCGATTAATGTTATAATCAGATATGCCATACAACTGGGAGTTACAATAGTCTATACGAGATGTAACAAAGGCATGAACTACAGTTACAAGTGATTCTTGTGTCAAGAATGCTTTTAAACAGTGGATGTTCTTAAGATGGTAGTAGGCAGCTCAGCATACTGATGTGACATGTTCACGCATGTTAATACATTGGTCAAAAATAACCCCTAGATTTGCACCCATCTGTAATGCTTGTGTCTTTAGGGATTTAACACAATGTGGTGATGCCAAATATAAAATATTTGTTTTATTATCATTTAGCTTTAGAAGATTTTGAGTCATCCTTAGCCGAATATCAGCAATACAATGTTCTAAATTCTTCAAGGAAGAGCAGAAATTTAACTTATTGTCAGAACCAACCGAAGTTGGGTATTTAAACTGAAAGCGAAACTAAAGTTGGTCTAGGCTGTGCCGAATAAGCGACAGCCTGGTGATTCTCCCCTTTAAAAAAACAAGCAAAGCTGGCCACCTTATGAATGACAAACATCCGCTGATATCTAATGATACAACAGTGATAATAGAGATCTGGATCAGCTGGTAATAAGTGATACAACAGTGATAACATAGTTCTGGATCAGCTGGTATCAAATGATATAATAGTGATAACATAGTTCTGGATAAGCTGGTATCAAATGATACAATAGTGATAACATAGTTCTGGATAAGCTGGTATCAAATGATACAATAGTGATAACATAGTTCTGGATCAGCTGGTATCAAATGATATAAAAGAGATAGCATAGATCTGGATCAGCTTGTATCAAAAGATCCATAGTTCTGAATCAACTGTCCGCTGCCCGGCCAATGACCTAGCAGATATGCCTGTAGCTACATAGTGACTGCGTAATGCCGAGTTAACTGATATCAGTTGCGTGTACGGTTACGGCCTGGCAGATAGATAGCACGCAGAGATACCTATCTGTCAAGATGATAGACATTTGGAAGGCTGATGACTGGTTAAAAAGAAGACACCGCGATGAAAGGACCATGTTCACCGAAATCCCGACCTGAGCAGCCTGCTATCCACCGCATGAGCAGGTACAGGTGTGTATGTGCGTGTGTGTGTGCGTGCGTGTAAATCTAAACCGGCGCTAAGATGTCGGTAACGAGATGGCACGCATGTGATCACGACTGCTCACCTTACACGGAAACAGACAGACAGATGGGCAGGCAGGCAGGCAGGCAGGCCAGGCGGAGAGACATGCAGACTAGCCCTCACATCGGAACCTACTGAAACTGACTGAAACCGGATTGAACCGAAACACGAGCTAGCTCTCTTTACTGAGTCGTCCTACCACACGTCGGCCATATAGACCATATGACGTAAATAGAGCGTCATCTGTTATAACAACAATCAATGCCACGTCTGGTGGCGCTGGTGGGGGTTCTTGTTGTGGTGATGGTTGGTGTCGTGGTGGTGTAGGTTGTGGTGGTGGTTGTAGTGGTGGTGGCTGTGGTGTTGATGGTTGGCATGGTGGTGGTTGGTGTCGTGGTGGTGATTTTGGTTATGGTGGTTGTAGTGGTGGTGGTTGTGGTGATGGTTGTAGTGGTGTTGGTTGTTGTGGTGGTGATGGTTGTAGTGGTGGTGGCTGTGGTGTTGGTTGTTGTGGTGGTGATGGTTGTAGTGGTGGTGGCTGTGGTGTTGGTTGTTGTGGTGGTGGTGATTTTGGTGGTGTTGGTTGTGGTGGTGGCTGTGGTAGTGATTGTCGTTGTGGTGGTTGTTGGTTTCGTGGTGGTTGTAGTGGTGATTGTTGTGGTGGCTGTTGTTGTTGTTGTTATGATGGTGGTGATTGTTGTGGTGGCTGTTGTTGTTGTTGTGATGGCTGTTGTTGTTGTTGTTATGATGGTGGTGATTGTTGTGATGGCTGTTGTTGTTGTTATGATGGTGGTGATTGTTGTGATGGCTGTTGTTGTTGTTGTTATGATGGTGGTGATTGTTGTGATGGCTGTTGTTGTTGTCGTTATGATGGTGGTGATTGTTGTGGTGGCTGTCGTGATGGTTAATTAGAACATGTTTCGCTGACAGTCACATACCGACGAGGATAACCGATGTTCTATGGATGTTCTTCGAAGACGCCAACGATAAAGACAACGCATCCCTCATCCCAACATCCTCTAATAAACACCCTATAACGTATACTCTCAACTTATCTAGCCTGATGCAATCAAACTTAAGGTATAAGGGTGTCTGTGTGTGTCTACAGACACGCGTCTGTGCGTGTTTGAGCAATATGGCGCAAAAAGGAGCCGACATATGCTATATGCTCTATAATAATAGCCAGCTACTCCGGCTTCTGTAAGCAATTAAATTCGGGTAGCCATCACATCGAACCATAATTATTACAGACAACTACCTCCGCTTTAAGCCAGCCACCGCCGAACCTATCAACGCTAACACGCCGTTAACTTTTGTCAATAAACAACTCAAATATCTCAAATTTAACAAAAACTATAGCCGCTATCGACATTACACTGTCTGTTGGCCCGTAGTGGGGGTGGAATATCAGACAGACAGGCAGACAGACAGCTTCTTTAGGATCGGCGCTAGACACACTTGGGATATACGGGCGAACTGTCTTATTGACTGGTGTTATATCGCTGTTGATCCGAGTTTATTAAGATGGATTATTATTATATTACTGACTTATTGACTGTGTATCAATTTTATCTTTTGCGCTTTATTTCAGTTCGTCATCGATGTGGCCAATAAATTATTGGGTGTAGTAGACTGTACCGCACAAAGCTTGGTTTTATATCGATTATATATCGATTATAGGATTGGTTTATGTTTGGTATCCGTTTAGTGATAAAGTAACCTTAGGTATAACTTGATTTGCCTTTTGCTTACAGTTTTGCTAATTGCATATATAATTAAACCTATCTATAACTAGCATATAAGGTGGTAATTTCCTTTTCAATAAACACATTATGCGGGTACCAGTCTTTTGTAAAACACACACATACTGATGCAGCCACTTTTATTGATTAATATTTAATATGAAAAAAATCCATCCTATAAACTATGGAACAACAGACCTGACCCAGATGGTGCTCTGTCCAAAAGTTGTGAAACTATTCATCAATTATCACCTCACGGCATAAATTATCATAATTAGCTGCTAACGTCACGTTTAAATTAACACTCCGTAGCCAATCAGCGTTTATTAGGTCAATATAATAGTAACTGGCTGTTATAATAGTGTACATCTTACAAAGTGCAACTGATTGAGTGGGAAGACGCTTCGCAAGAACTACTGGGTTTGAGTTCCACTTATTATTGGTAGAACTTTGGCCAATTTGATTAAAGCTCCACAAATATAAGATCCGAGCCAGCTAACCGTAATTTCTCCTGTGAGTATTGGGGGGAGGAGCCAGTCTCAACAACTCCAACGCAGAGAGACTGAGCTGATCAAAAGACAGCCTGGTGATTCTCCCAGAAATACAAGCAAGTAACTGTAATTCAGAGTATAATTGTTTAGCCTCGGTGCTTGGTGACACCCGGGACGTGTGACAGAGGGATGTCAACCAGGGAACACACATCCCACAAATACAGGCTTAAAGGGACAATCCACCCTAAGAAAATATTTCTTAAATATGTAATAATCACCAAATATACCTGATATCATAGATGTAGGGAAATAATTCAAATCACTGGAGGGCTGCCATTACGGCTGCACCGGAAGCCAGATTCGAAGGTGGGAAGGAGCAATCTGAAATGCTCTGACGTCACATGAGCGCTCTCTAGACTGACGCGGATTATAATTTCTCTTGAGCATTAATTTTCAATCATCTTCCTCTTGTAAGGTTCCTTCTGGCTCAAACTGATATGGTTGTATGTCATTCATGACGTAATTTTAACAAGATAATGCCGTTTAGTTCTGGAATAATTATTTGCTCAATTTGAAATGAAGGTGGACTAGCCCTTTAATCTGGATTAGAACCAATGACTTGTACGATTCCAGTACGGTGCTCCAACCATCACAATGCCCTAACTGTAAATCAGGGTCCAGCATCCGTGAAAAAAGTGCCAAGGGGTCGCTTTTTAGCATTCCCCTTTCTGATAACCGATTTTGAGACCCCCAATTTCGGAAAAAAATTAATTCGCACAATCGCACTTCGAATTGAATAACGCTGTTGACGATGACATCAGACCACGGATTGAGTCATACTGAATTCTGATAAAGTGATAGCGTATGAATATAAGTGAGCCGTGATCGTCTGAATTGTGTTATTCGCGTAGACATATCCGGCCCCGAAATTCTGGAGCTCATAAACCGGTTATGGGAAAGATGAGTGCTAAAAATTGACCCCTTACAGAGAAAATATAATTTACCTCCGTCTAGACTTAAATCATATGGTAGCTGTCCATGAAGTGTATCAACTTACCCCCCCCCCCCTCCTCTCGGCCTACCCTAAATCTCACCCCTCTGTAGATAATCTCTTGAAACTCTAAGTTTTCGAGGTTCAACCTTTTGATAAATTATTGTAACTCATTTTTAAGTAGGTCAAACCGTGTATTTCGCTACACATTGTGTTAGGCGACCCCGCTACACATTGTGTTAGGCGACCCCGCTACACATTGCTCGTGCTGTCAAAAACAGATTATTAAATATTCATGATTATTATTATTACTATAAATCAATGCCCAGCATACAAAAATTAGTGCCCAGCTGTGAGACATAACATTGTGCTTGCCCACACACACACACACACACACACACAGCTCAATACCAGTATAAAATATACTTGAAGAACGGCATTAATGATTAAAACAAAATGAAAATTTGGTTCAGTAAATTGAAGAACGATAACACAAAATAGCAACAGACATTTGGAATTACAGCCACAAAGCTGTTAAGACACATCAATTAACTATGTAATTAAGTTAGTAATTCATTATCAATATTCATACATAATATCAAAGGGTTTTCAAATTTCAATCAAAAATATATCATACATAAATGTGGAAATGTTGGGACCTACAGTATAGCAAAGCGCTATCTTCCTACTGGACCCGGCGTGAATTAGTGTGAAAGAAATGAAAATTACTATTCTCTGTCATCTACATGTAGAATACTGCCTATCTATCTGTATCACCTGTCCAACTTAATATCACTGTACAGATGCTCACCAACAAAACAGCATAGTAATTGTTAAAATCTTTGATAAGTTGTGTCCGGATTTAATAACTGATACAGAGAAATTCAACAATAATAATAATACCCTTACTTTAGCGCCGATTTACATATATATATGCAGACTAGAAAACAAATATTTCAGTGCTATACAAAGTCATAAGCTATTAGCACTCAAAATAAACCAACCATAAAATTCACTGAAAAATCAATCATTCTACTTTTAAACCTAACAATCAGCTAAAAGGTCAGCTGTTCAGGCCTAAAATTAAATATACTGACTAAAGTTAACCTGGCAAATGTTAAACAAATACAAGGTGACAGGTGTTAAAAATTAGACAAATGTTTGTGTCCATATTAGTAAAACAAATAGTATAATATTGACACACACACACACACACACACACACACACACAGACACACAGACAGACACACACACACACACACACACACACACACAAGGAGACACACACACACACACACACACAACAACAAAAAAAAACCCAAAAAAAATTTTAAAAAAGTGGCAGACACCATTATGTTACGTTGATTAACAGCAACATCAACGTGTTAGCCTGTAACCTTCTAGAGAATTGATGTCAGAGAAGGTCTTCTGTCTGGTAACAAAAACAGTAGTACTGAGGTTTATCACCATACTATATCTAGAACAGAAACATTGTTAAAGGTCAGACAGAGGAAGTATGTAAATATCATTGTGTGTGTGGGTGGGTGTGTGTGTGTGTTGGTGTATTAATCATAAACAGGTTAACTGGATAGTTCATTATGGACCTGAATCCAGAAGAGAGATTTCATATTAGGACATTTGTTCTGTCACCTGTACTGATCTCAGATGTGTAAGTTCAGGCCACATCGCTCGAAAACGGGCCATAGTACTTAAACATTACAATCTAACAATAACAAGGTTACCTGACTAAATAGTTTAGAGCCAACTGGATATAGAAGTTTTAGGAAGAAATACAATGTTATTTACAATTATAAAAATCTCTCAGTTACGAAACAACTGATGCGTGTAGGTGACTTACAAACTGTCAAATACATAGAACATTTGTCCTTATAATGATTTGACTTTTGTTGAAATATTATAGAGGTCATATATATATCAAACTCAATATATGTACATGCAAATGTATATATATGTATTTGTACATATTTAGGTAGGTATAATATATATATATATATAAACCCATATATATATATATATATATATATATATATATATATATATATATATAGTACCATTATATATATATATATGTTTGATAATGGTTTGTGGAAGGCATTGTGTACAACAGTGCCCTTGGCTAAAAAAATTATTATAATTTTTCTATCATAGCAGTATGCCAAATTTAACATTTGTCATCTGAATTGTGCAATCATTGTCTGATTCCAAATGTTATATGTTCAATGAATGTGAATATCAATAAAGTGTCTCTTTTTTTAATAAATTATTGGGCATAATTGGCAAAGATCCTTTAACATTTGACCTGACTAACTGGTAAATAAGGAATGACAATGCAAACCAGTCAGTAACATAAATTGTTTCAATTATAAATTCAAGACGTCATATTATCTCTTTGGGTGGAGTTGGAAACTAAAATGGTTGGTTCAACGAACACTGCACATATATAGAACTAATTAAAATTAATATTGTTCTGCTTTGATGAATAATGTTAATTGGCTCATCTTGAATACACAATATAACTCCTATGACTCATGAATTGGAACAGTTCACTCTTATATGTCAGCTAGTTAATATTACAACAACAGATATGTAATATATATATATATATATATATATATATATATATCTACAAAAACCAAACTCACACATCTCCCTCATAATCGGATTCTAACTGACACCAGTGACACCTGGTGAAAGGTGTAAGAAGTAACAGAGGCAGCTGTGTTACCATAGTAATAGATGGAGCCCCCTAATTTTATCATATCTTTTATAACTTATATTTAAACAATTGTTAATATTTGTATTTCATTTTATAGAAATCATTATAGGGTTGCTCGGTTATACAGTCTTTGACAACTACAGGTAAGCTATTATCTATCAATCAAAGATTTCATGATCTGCATGATACCATGAACCAACGAACCAGTGCGATTATTTATACTCGACATTGGTCAGACTTGGGACATGATGGGGTGAGGTAGGACACTCCAAGGTTAAATACCCCACAGACACTCGGATGTCAGTGAGAGTGAAACAGGTTAATAATAATAACAAACAATTATTATGGTAAAACTGACTCATCTCTCAATTGTTATCGTGACTAAGACAATTGTTATCGTGACTAAGACAATTGTTATCGTCACTAAGACAATTGTTATCGTGACTAAGACAATTGTTATCGTCACTAAGACAATTGTTATCGTGACTAAGACAATTGTTATCGTGACTAAGACAATTGTTATCGTCACTAAGACAATTACAGTTTCAATTGTGTTCAAAATTGCTTTGGTATCAAATTCACTGCACTTTTTGTATAAAGAGTTCATTTTCAAAGAAAAAAAAAACCCACTAGAAGGTGATTAACAAATATAATTGAAATAGTTTGTTTACTTAAAAGAAAAAAAGCACGGTTAAAAACATCATGTTGCACTGAGACCATTCACTTGATTTATACCCTTTTTACCTTTTTGAACAGATATCAACTCCTGTAAGTTTAAAATTAATTAAATATGTTTATGTGGCAAGGTTATTTTGTGGGATGACTTTCACCCTCTGTAGCAAAACCTTATAAACAGACTGAAATAAACGGTGGTCTTTTGTCCCTTGGTCTTTGCCATAATAACTTTAAACTTGATATTTTGATCAATGTACAATAAACTTATTTTGTTGTGTTATATTTTTAATTTGCTATGGTTCATAAAAAATTATAAAGATAAATAAATAGGTATATGATTAATTAAAAATAATAATGATAATACATAAATTGGTAAATGTCTTTGACAAGATCATTTTAATGGAATATTTAGATGCAATATAACTATTGTTTTATTGTACATATATCAATTGTAATTAAGGACCTCAAGGAGACAGTCACTGGAACTAAGAATCTCCCCTTATGTTATTACAATCAGGTCTGTTGCCATTCATCTTTCTGATCAAGGTATCATCATAATTGCAATTGTTGATGACAGACAAAGAATAAAGAGAACAATTACTAAAAAAATAAAAAAGAAGCCACTGATTAAAGCCATAATCATCCTTTTCAGTAGGGAATGGAGAGTAGACAACCTGTTACAAAAAGTAGGCAGCAGCTCACCTATGGTGGCCTGTAAAAACACCACCACGTCTTGATTGGCGCGGCGTTGATGGAGGGAGGCTTGATGCTGAGGAGGAGTGGGGGGGGGATGTCCAGGGTTGACCTTCTGGTACTGGTAGTTACACTAACACAGTAGTGGCCCTTCTCTATTGGAGGAGGTGGGGGTCTGTCTCCTGAAAAAGTTGTGGAAAATGAAGTATTTGATGCATTCTAGGCCACTTTAACAAAAGTAGCTGACCAGTTAATTGCTGATAAAATAGGCGACGGGTGACTGTAAAATAGACGGACGTCGGCTGCTAACAAAATGGTTGTATAATATATAACATGTGGATAGATATTTCAATTTTATTTTGTTTAATTTACACTCACAGTCACCAAAGTCATATTAATGGGCTAAAGTAACTAGGGGACTACATAAATAATTCAATAAATGTTAATATTGTTATGATTGTACCAAAATGTATTGCCACAAATTGTGTAGGCTAAATGGGCCGAGCGACCTCCGAAGGTAATGAAGCGAAGTCAAAGATGAATCACCCTTCAGATATGCCCACGCCGAGATTCGAACTTGGGTGGTAGTGATCTGTGATCCAGTGTGCTACCACCAGTACCAGTTAGACCACGGAGCCGTCCGGAAATTAAATATAGAATGAAACAGCTAAAATAAAATAAATAAGTCTAAATCCCAACGAGCAACCACCGACTGTTTCTGTTTCGAGAAGATAAAATGCTCGCTGGCGTAAAACTCACACGACCTACTATCAGCTGCTATTCACCCCACCCCCCGTAGGCTGGTTACATCTGAAACATATGGAAAGATACAAGGTCGGATTCGATCCTCCACCTGGCAGCTTATTACACTAATAACTGGACTATTGCAGCTCAGCTGACGTGGCTGTCAGGTGGTTAACTTAAGCAAAGGGATCAAATGTCTGACGTTGAACGCATGTTAATAAATTTAATGCATTTTCAACGAGCGAAAATATAACATAGGTCATGTGACGTCAGTAACAAATATACATTGATTTAAATCACTCGCTACAACATCGATTATAACCAACTATTACACGATCAGATCTGGAGCAATTAAATGAACCAATCGCACGATGATTGCATTGTCTCATAATAATATGCTTCGTGACAAAGAACTATCTCGATTCTGGATCAAGGAAACATTTGGCACATATTAGCCATCCGAGAGTGTAACAACGTTAGCGAATACATCCAGTAAATAATAAAATAAGTGTGCTCAGGTTTGAAGAGATCAATAAACACATTATCAGACAGGTAAAACACTCAAGTTATGTCAACATCTATTAAGTGACGTTTCCAGTTAACAATTCCTAGATAATAATAATAATATATGATATTTATATAGCTGCTCTAAGGCACTTTACAATATTATTATTCTTGACTCAGACCTGTTTCCACCCAGCACATATCTCAACTCCCAAGGGAGCATACAACGCATGTTGCCATTCTAGGCGCAAAGCGTTACTCAAACACATAGCCATCGCGTCCTGTCAGGTACTCATTTTTATGACAACATTGCAGCTCATGGAGCCTCGAACTCACGACCCTTTGGCTACGAGTCCTACCACGAGATTGCTTTATTTGTTATACTAATATGATTAGTTTATCATTACCATTGCCAGGAGAAGAAATATTTAATATATTAGAGTATGTACACACACACACACACACACACACGCTAACAGGAGGAGGAGACGTGTCAATTTGAGCTATTTACCCTCACTGCTTAGGTCACACTGCTAAGACATTACGGCATACCGACCAAGTTGGACAGCTTGATTAATAACAGCTATGAAGGAACAGGCTGCAGAGTAATACATAGTGGACAACTAACGAAGTGAAGACTGGAGTTAGACAAGGTTGTTTGCTGTCCGCATTCCTCTTCCTTCTGGTCATCGACTGGATTATGAAGATATGCACAAAACAGAGAAGAAATGGAATCCAGTGGACACGCAACTTGAAGACCTGGACTTTGCTGACGACCTAGCACTGTTGTCCCACAGCCATCAACAGATGCAGGAGAAGACAAGTGAACTGGCAGCCATCTCGTCACGAGTGGGGTTAAATATAGTTAAATGCAAAATAAAAATCCTCAAGGTAAATGCAGTCAGCATGGAGCCAGTCAAACTGGAAGGAAATGAAATTGACGAGGTAGAGACCTTCATGTATATGGGCAGTATCATTGATAAATATGCTGGTACAGATGCTGATATTAATGCAAGTATTGGCAAGGCTAGAGGAGCATTTATATAGCTTAAGAACATCTGGAGCTCCAAAGTGTTGTCATTAAACAAAAAGATACGCCTCCAATGTGAAGTCTGTACTACTGTATGGAGCAGAGACACGGAGGACAACTAACACCACCAAGAAGAAATTATAGACCTCTATAAATAACTGTCTGAGAAGAATCCTCCAGATTCGCTGGCTTTAACCATCAGTAACAGTGACTTGTGGGAGAAAATACACCAACGGAATGCTAGCGATGAGATCAGAAGGAGACGATGAGGCTGGATTGGTCACATACTCCGGAAACCAGCATCAACTATCACCAAGTAGGCCCTAACATGGAACCCACAAGGAAAGAGAAAAAGAGGATACCCGAGAAATACATGGAGAAGGGATCTCCTGACAGACATAAAGAGGACAGGTTACAGTTGGAGGAAGCTTGAAAAGAAAGCCCAGGACAGAAGACTTTGGAAGACTGTTGTCAATGATCTATGTCCCATGAGGGGTGAAGGGTGAAGAAGCTTACGTCATACATAAGACACTCAGCCGAGGTGCCACTCCCTAGAGAAACATTCTACAAATACAGGTATGAGTTGGAGTCGAACCCACAACCTGGTGGCTTGGTGTGTGTGGTGCTGTGAGTTTAACCACAGCACCATCGGAGCGCCGAACAGAGAGACAGAGATAGAACAATGATCAATTGATAGAAGAGAATGATGGGTGTTTGTCTGTTGGCCATCAGTAGAGAAAGTCATAAGTTCTATATATTATTAATAATGCAGGAAACTTATCAGATTATATTAGATGATTGATGTTTTACAGCCACTGGGCCGAGCGACCTCTAAAGGTAATGAAACGAAGTAAAAAATGAAACAGCCTACGGATAGGCCCAAGTCGAGGCTCGAACACGGGTGGTAGTGATCTGTGATCCAACACGCTTCCGTTAGACCACAGAGGCGCCATAAGGAAACTTGTTAGAGTCAAATACTATATAATACCAAAGAATTCTAGTACACTAGTGCTCTTAGACACAAATAAGGAGATAACCCGGCCATCATATTAACAGGACAACTGACAGGTCAGGATGACATTTATATGTATTTATTGTCATAGACTTATCACCTGAGTAGACCATGACAAACTAGACTGTTGTAAGGTCACAATCTGATCTAGTTCATGCTTTTCGAGCTTTTAATACCCGTTCAGTGTTGGCATGGACCTGTAGATTAGCTCCCAGTTTCTAACGAGCCGATAAAGTCTCATAATTCACATTGAACCATCATTGGCTGAGTCAGTCTCCAACAAATATAATTTAGTTATGTAAAAAGAACTCCTCGGTATAAAACATAAAAAAGTTGCTGACTATCGTTATTGTACATGTTGGATTTAAACATTAACCTGGAAGTATGCTGTCTAATACTTACATCATTTAAATACCAAGGTGCTACTTTAAATCATCATTTACAACCAAACTTTATTAATATTTGTGTGTGTGTGTATGTATGTGTGTGTGTGCATGTGTGTGTATGTGGACATGATTAATAAACTAATAGTTCTAAATAATAATCGCTCTGAAATACTGCCTCCACGAAATGATTATACAAATTTATAATAAAGCAATTTAAATGTTAAATAACAACACTCAGTATGAATTGGTCTGTACGTTTTAATTTTCAGATAATCTCTATTAAATCTCAGTTCAGCAATAGACGCATTACCTTCAGGTAATATACATATCACCTGATTATACAGATTAACTTTAACATATATAGGATTCACCATAACATACAAGCTGTAATAAAGAACATACAACTAATTTGTGCTATTCTCCATTTTCAACTTCAGCAACATAACCATATATTATTATTATACCAAACTTATAAAGTTCTCTTTTCATACTTAAAGCCTGTTTAAAAGCGCTGTATACAGTGTGTACAATCGAAAACTGTATCACAGTAAGACTTCATACTGTTCATCTCTATATATCATTCCACTCAGATTCAGCCTTTTTTCACAACCAATAATTTCCCATTTGCTAGTATTATGAAAATATATGTCACCGGAGATAGCTCTCCATTGCGTTTATCAAATAGAATGTACGGTACACTTTAATAATGGATCAATACTAATAATTAAAATATCCGGATTCATGGTAAATTTTACATCTGACAATTTGAGGTAAATTTTTAAACAAAAACAAATCTTAACAAGATTTAAACAACCAATAAAATCAAGGTTTAGGCCATTGTTTTTTTTTAAATACTCATCTTACAAAGCCGCTGACCATAATGGATGAATCTTGCAGTCCAGAAAAAATTGTTTTCATTCTATTTGTTTTCCACCCCGAACTGAAAATTTGCGACAGCTATAAAAATTCTTTTTGAACGTCATCTCACTGCTACACATTTTCTACCAACCAACGGTCACATAGAAATCCGCTGGAAAAGTGACGACGACTATGGATGATCCATCTGTTTGTGTGTATTTTTCACTGGGGTTATTCACCTTGAAAACAAAAATCAGCAGATTATTATATCTCAATTATAAAAGGATGGATAAGGCATTTAAAAAAAAACAATCTCATCGGCCAGATGATTGTCCTGGAGAACACAATCTCATCGGCCAGATGATTGTCCTGGAGAACACAATCTCATCGGCCAGATGATTGTCCTGGAGAACACAATCTCATCGGCCAGATGATTGTCCTGGAGAACACAATCTCATCGGCCAGATGATTGTCCTGGAAAACATGCCAAAAGGTCGGTATCGTTGCTGAACCAGAACTGGATAAATATACATAATCGCGCCATATTAATATCCGATATTGTGTTGTTAAATTTTCAAGACTGTTGTCAATATATACACATTCTGATATTAAGTTTGTGTGTAGTAGTTTGTAATATTTTTCTTTAAATAAATCATATTTTTAATCCTTGATTATTTGTTTTCAAAACGCATCCACTCAAATACAGAAGTGTCAGAACCGGGGGTTGCTTGCTAATACAAAATAATTAATTTTAATAGAATATCGAAATATTCAAGTCTGCAAATATGAATACCAACCTAAACGGAATGAAACAAAACATTGTGGGACATTTGTAAATGACTGCATTCCAAATTTGACAAACATTAGAGAATACAAAACATTTACCAAATTTTGTTTACCTGATGACCTCTGATTTGCGTGAACTTTAATCTTTTTTCATCTCCATTGACCCTATGTCTTCTAAATAAATTATTTTCTAAAATAAGTATTTTAAAAATATTGGCCTAATTGCGTTATCATTGTAGGAAAGAAACTCAAAGATGGCCACTCCGAATGTGTCAATAAATTAGGCTTCTGACACAAAGTGATTTAACAGTCAACAGCCAACTGAACTGTACCTCATTGACTATAGAGAAGTGAGGAAGTAAAGTATTACATACTCTAGCATACACGATTTGCAAATTAATATAAAATAAAACAAAACAGTGATCTATAGTCATGGAATGACAGCCTGAAAACTGAACAAAAGTCAGAGGATTTAAACAAAACAATAATATTGTTCTACTGGTAGAACAATAAATAGTAATATATTGTATTGTAATTTTGTAAAGTACAATACGTAACCAACACAATTCAGTTATATTTATAAAAGGTGACTCTGCCTAATTACAAGCTACTAATTTTAATAACAACAATCTACACAGAGGCTTAGTCAGAAATGGAGGTTTTGGGTGTGCAAAAAACAAAACAGGGTGTGCAGAAAAAAGAGATGCATGTTTGCTGAATGCAGGCACAAAGCTAGAGGGGTGTCATGTTTTTAGAAAACTGGCCATTCAAAACACAGCTGGCTGGCTAAGCCTATAATAGTATATCAGTACTTCCTAATACATAGCATCTACATCAAGAGTTGATAAATACTGAAATTATTTCAATACAACCAGAATAATCTTTAAAAGGAATACAATTTAAATGTTATTGGCCTAAACTGTTTGTGGGTTTTTCGTGTAATGTTTCTGATATATATAGCGGAGAGTTTCCACATACCAATGACTATCGTTGTTTTTTTAAATTTTATCCAAAAGATGCAACACTGTAAATGCCAATAACCTCAGAGTAAGATCCGTAAGTAAAATGTTTATAACGGCTAATATGTATGAAAGTTAAGTCAGAATAGGGCGCTATATAAATATCACATATTATTATATTATTTATCACATATTAATATTAACAGAGCCTATTGGCTAAGAATTGGGTTCTGGTAATCATGATATTATTCACACACACACACACACACACACACACACACACACACCAGAGAGAGAGAGAGAGAGACTGGTAAAGGAAGTGATAAGACGTCAAACATGACAGGTCAAACATGTACATAAAGTAATAAACACAGGTAGTAAACACAAGAGATACAAAAATAATAAACACAGGTAGTAAACACAAGAGATACAAAAATAATAAACACAGGTAGTAAACACAAGAGATACAAAAATAATAAACACAGGTAGTAAACACAAGAGATACAAAAATAATAAACACAGGTAGTAAACACAAGAGATACAAAAATAATAAACACAGGTAGTAAACAGAAGAGATACAAAAATAATAAACACAGGTAGTAAACACAAGAGATACAAAAATGGTGTCAAATTGTGTTTATTGCTAGATTACTTCCGTTTGAGGTAGACACTTCATCAGTGTGATCAGTCATGAATTTACCAGCCTACACCCCCCCCCCCCAGTAATTATCACTCTTGATATTTTTCTTTCAAATTCGGCCCAATTTATATGAAGCAGAATCCCTGGGATTGATCGGACCCAGTCAATGTGACACACTTATCGTTGTCTGTTGATCATTCTAGGTCGTTTTTATTAAACAGATCAATCTCCCAGGGTTTCGATCCGCCTTTGACCTATCTGTGCACTAAGAATAAGATCATTTCACTCATAGGATCCTTCAGTGATCCAATACGTTTTTTGTCGAGTCGTGATGGCGCAGTTAAAGTTAGAGCGTAGGACTCGTAGTCGAAAGGTCGCGGGTTCGAGGCTCCATGAGCTGCAATGCTGTCAAGTGGCGGCTGATTCACTCATCCGTAAAAGTGAGTATCTGATAGGATCCGATGACTATGTGTTTGAGTAACGCTTTGCCCCTATAATGGCAGCATGCGTTGAGATTTGTGCAGGGTTGAAACAGGTCTGAGTCAGGGATAATAATATTGTACAGCGGCTTAGAGCAGCTTCTAGCTGAATAGGGCGCTATATAAATATCACATATTATTATTATACAGAGTGGTGCAAACAACATCATCGCTATCGCTCTACGGGAGCATTAAAAAAATGTCAAAATCGAGAGAACTCATGTAAAATGTATGTAATATTATTGTACTTGAGTCTTGGGAGGTCAGAGAACTGAACTTCACCTGGAAAATATTTAACAAATGCTGCCACCCGTGTTCGAATCTCGGCGTGGGCATATCTGAAGGTTGTTTCGTCTTTGACTTCGCCTTATTAGCTTTGGAGGTCGCTCAGCCCATAAAACTTGTGCACAAAAGTGGCCATAAAAATCAATCAATCATCAGTTTGTGATATCTTCTTAACTCAGACATCCGGCAGCAACCTACCGTTAATATGGTTGACTGATCTCATCTTTAGCGCTACTATCACAGCCAGACAGTCTCGAGGCTACTCTAACATACAATCAACGACACATCAGAAACGAGTATGTCCTATTATGTTTGGAATCGTAGGCACAAATGACACTGCATCACAGCTTACATATAAAAAATATAATACTACAAGACTCCCACTGATAAAAAAAATAAACTTTATAGAACTTGACATAAAATTGAACTACTTGATAATTTCAAAATGGACAAATAATTGACTGGCAATAAATTGCTGAAGATATTACTCACTCTCTCTCTCTCTCTCTCATATATATATATATATATATATATATATATATATATATATATATATAAAATCAATTAGCTGGCTATCAAATATATACCAATTATTTCACTCCTGTCTAAAATAGCTCCTGGGGCCATATATTGTATGAGAATCACCGATGCTAAACATTATCTCAAATGATCTCACTGCCTGGTTTCATTAAACAGCTACTAATAATTACTAACCAGTCACTTCAGCTACACAAAATACTCTAAGTAAATTAAATATACTATACTATTAATAGTACAATAATGACAAACTCTTCTCTATCTAGTAATAGTAGCATACCACAGACTTTACCTTCATATAGATTGATACTGATAGCGATAGAACTAAATTTAAAATATTTATTTGTGTAAAAACATGACATACTAAGCAAGCATATTTATCAAACCATAGAGGGCGCCTCCGTGGTCTAGCTGTAGCGTGTTGGACCACAGATCACTACCACCCGTGTTCGAATTTCATTGTGGGCATATCTGAAATTTGTTTCATCTTTGACTTCGCTTCATTACTTACGCAGGTCGCTCGGCCCATTTAGCCTACCATATGCAGAAAAGTGGCCATCAAACATCAATCATCATGAAACCATAGAATGGTTAAGGAAGCCAATTTAGGCAAAATGACACAAGTGGTAATATACTAGTTTATTATGAAGACACAATAATAACCATCCTATCATGTTACATCACAGACCAATCACTAAGGATCTGGTACTGTGACAATTCAGTCTGTCAATCTTCAAGTATGATCTTCAGTGATATTTCATAAATATTTCTCGTGACCTGATCCAACTTTGACCAAAGATATGCTGGAATTGATACCAACCATGATGAAAATGACTATCATCATCATCATCACTATCACTAGAACGGGATGCTACCAACCATGAGACACATCTGGTCATCAAACAGATGGGCAGATGTTACTTCAGACCCAGGTTACAGTTTAACCCGGGATTAAACTGGTTTAGCCCAGCCCAGTGGGCTAAACTCAGGTTTTAATCCTTGAATCAGTGGGATTATCTCAGGAAATACTTAATGATGGTCTAAAAATGTATAAATAATTGATTCAGGTCGACATTTTCAAATTGAAATAGATGGAATTTCTAAGACGCCATTGTTGATATAATAATGTACATGTTGTAATAAAAATGTCTATACACCATCCATCACACTTCACAGTCCAATATCTGAGATATTTAAATCTCTTCCATGATTGGTTGATCTTATGGCTGTTAAACTTGTCTCCATACCCCAGGAGATGGAGCTAATTTGGCTGATCTAGTCAACTAATGGGTTAAAGCTGCCAACCATGCTAAGTGATTTGCTTAGTCCCAACACTGAGACATACAATAACTTTGAAGCCTAATTTACTAATGGATGAAACATGTCAATAACAAAGAGAGAAAACACTGGAATTTAATTGAATGACACGTACAGCATCGGCTACTAGATGGCAGAAAGTAACTGCCCACTTGTGGCAAAGGAAAACACAACCGCCACTTTTTTTCACATGGTAGGCTAAATGGGCCGAGCGACCTCCAAAGGTACTGAAGCGAAGTCAAAGATGAAACACCCTTCAGATGTCCCCACTGCCAATTTTGCTATCTGAGAAGCCACTTCCCTGAGCTTTACCATAAAGGTGGCCTACATTTCTAGGTAGAGTACAGTTGTAGAACGCGTGGTTGGCGTATCCCACTTAGTCCAGACACTGGATCAGGAGATAACAAGAAGTGGTTATAGTTTTAGATGACCGAGGAAGCAACACCGTCCGCATCCCACCAAAGGGCATGTTACTTGTGTTTTCTCCACCACCATCACCTCCCTTCTTATTTCTCTAAAAGAGCTGATCACTGTGTAACACCGAGATCCAGATACACACAGCTGCCAGAGACAGCTGTCCAAACAGATAGCCTTTGACCAATCTAGTCACACGGAACGCAGAATCCACACCTGAGCGAGTGGCCACTGATTCCAAACTTCAAAGGAACATTTTTCGCCATTTGCCGGTCAGGTCGAGTTGCCAAAACCGTTACCGGAAAACCACCCACGAGTCACATATTTCCAACATCTCGACGCAGACGAAAGAGAGCGAGTATCGGATGCCGCACTTCGCACATCCAGCCAAACTCCTCACCGATGATCAGCTAATAAAAACATACACACACCAGAAAGTCAGACAAACGAAATATTTAATATAAAAGGGTTAAAACATATCTGAGGATTGTAGATGTCGGACAGTCGGATTAACAGCTGGCTGTCTGCCAGTTACAAGGATCCGTACTCTATAATGTTACACAGGGGGCTGGTTACAAGCTTAATTTAATTACAACGTTAATTATCGCGAACTAGAACGAAACTGATACACTGACTCGCCAACTGATCTGACTGTAGCTGCAACATAATGGTTCTTTCTTGGCATTATTTTTAAGTCGTATATAGGGGCCTATATATAGTGTGTGTGTGTGTGTGTGCGTGCGTGCGTATACGTGCTGACTGATAGATAGCCAAGGATACAAACATATAAACAAATACGTGTTTGATTGTTACTTTCGTATTACTATGAATGTTATATGCAAATAAATGTTAAGTACGTACACCATCTTTAACAACACACACACACACACCTATTGATAACACTGGTCGATTTCCACGCTAACCTTTCATCCAGCCATGACATGCCAATCGCATCAACAAACAAGACCCAACCTTCATTTTGTCCAAAATCCCGTAACTATCGCAACCTTAACTGAACAAGTCTGATCCATTCGTTCAACTATAGTATACAATGTTTCATACTAATTACCGACGCCGTCCACATATATATACACCAACAACGTTTGTTAAGATCAGACCAAGTGAAACAGGAATGTCTTACCAAATAACATAATACCAACATCTACATAACGGTAAACAGCCAAACTAGATCAATATTTAGTTACCTAGTGATTGAGTGATCATTTTGTTTAGTCTTTAAGTCCTTGCACTGGTATTCATGATCAGGTCGAATCCTTTTATTAAAGGATGAACCCCCCCCCCCACAACAGACAACAATGGGGACTCAAGACACAGACAATTCAGGAACCCCACAATGTCATCCGCTAGCCATCTATACCACAACAACAGCCTTTAATGGCCACATACTACTCATTATATATAAGAGTTTATACCAAACAAAGGGTAATCGATGCCACTACGTGACCTGTACCGAACGGTTTGTAGAATAAGGTTCAACGCCCATAACATCACTTGGGGACTCAGATAGCCGCAAGTCCTTGTGGTAATATAAACACCGATCAGCAAACATATCTATTGTCCACCTACCAGTAAGCAAGAAAACATCGATTGAGGTTCTTAAATGTTTACTCCTCAAGACACCCCACCAACAAAGAAGCGATTTTTTCTTTTTCAAGCATGTGCCTATTCTAAAGAGTACAGACTACTTGACACCATATCTCCGCTGTGAACGCTCGTCAACGGATTATAATGAACTTAGTCACAATTAGCCATTAATGGGAGAACTTCATAATAATCGGCAACTCTGGGATACACTCCTATCTAAGGATTAGTTTCTGGTGCCAGGTATATATCAATAGTGATGAAACTCGAGCACTGCTATTGCTGACTCATCATTCAACAGGTGCATGCATCCAACAAATGGGACGCCAATGTTATGCGCGCGTACGTGGCCATCATGCTCTAATCTATTTTCAAACAAGCCGAGGCGAGTCGTTTAACATTCTCACAGGTCACACCCGGGGGACGTATGACTGAGGTCGGCCTGCCGGAGGAAACGAATGGCACAAACATAGACAGGAGTCAGATTCAAACAGACAACCTGGAGGCGTACAGCGTACCGCTCTAACCATGGCACCATCTGAACGCCCTTATTTTTGAATAAGCTAGATTTTCACTTGCTATTATTCAGAATCAAATCAGACTAGTTCCATTCCCTCACATTATAATTAAACCTAATTATGAACAGTGCTCACTCTGGATAAGGATTAAACCATTATTTTAGCTTCAAACAAGAATGGGCTATCCGGTGGCCATTTAATAATACAATTAACAAAAATAATGTGCCATGAAAGAAAACATTTAAGACAATAATTAGGATCAACCAAAATAATTAATTACGCTGATAAATAATAAAACACAAATCTAGTTTTTCAATGCAGTCAAACATCTGTGTAATTACCTGAAATGCTGATTTCAAATAAAGGTTCATACAGAATGTAAAATAAACTACTAAAGTGCAACCCCAATAGACTGATCCAGGCGAATTGCATTGCCTCGATTACCAACTGCGGTCTCGGGTTAGAAATAGCTACATGGTGCCCACTGTTAATAGGGGGTGGTAACTTTTAACTAATGGTAAATATTTGAAATCTTTCAGCAAATTATTTCAAATTACACGGAGACTGAGACTAGAATTTCAGCTGAACGATTGTGTCTTTCCGAATGATTTAACACAATATTTATCAGGATATAATCTAATGATTGAATGGACTGATCTTTCCAGATGAATGACACAGCTAAGTCTTTGTTATTCATAATGACTCGTGGGATTTTTTAGCATATGTTTCAATGGATTAAATAAATGATTTTAAAATTAAACTTTTAGCTAAATGTAAATTGAATTAATGGATATTTAATAAATATTTAATGGGAAATTTGCAAGTTTGGGAATTATTATTTTTACTTGTACCTGGGAACTAATCATACATCTATCACCTGAATATTATTAAATTAAAAATGTTATTACATTAGAATATTAACATCCTTGACATTTACATGTATGTAATAAACATTGCACGAATGGCTGATTCAGAAAATAAAACAGTTCACTTCATTTCAATACAAGATATCATGTATAAATACCAATTTTTAATATAGTAATAGGAATCACCTATTGAATTATAATCTATGTGATCATTGATTTTATCTATTCGTATTGTCATGTCAGATGGCAAAGGTTCTAAAAAACAAGTTTGAACTAGACAGGCCGGACCATGACAGCCATGCAAATCGCGCTGAACGTTACTTAGCTTAATGGCATATATCTATTGCATGAAGTCTGGCATTCCTATTAAATGCAAAATTATGATCGCATTCTGTTAACCCTAAAAATCCAAATATAGCTGGTAAATAGCCTATATAGTAAGACATTTATTGGCCACTACATGCATGAATTGCTATGCAACACAGTGATTCTAGCTTAGACTTCTAACCTGAGGTTTTGGGGTGTGAAATTCAGCCATGTGGTGGCGCCAGGGGTAATTGAATCGATTTATTGGTGATCTACAGACAGCTGAACGAAGAGTGTGAAATAGTAATATGTTAATTTAATATAGTACTTTCAACGGCAGAAGCCATTTGAGCTTCACAAATATGTCATATAACACAAAAAAAACACATATAATATTGTGAGTGTGGCATAGTACAACATATAATGACTTACTGCACAATACTCTACCCAATAATATTACCGTAAATACTAACAATACAAAATATCCCTACATTAAAAAATATCATTGAATGATGTATGTGATTTAGAAGACAAAGTAACTCTAAACAGGGATCAACGTCCTAAATCACAATTGTTAACAGATGATACACTTCTAACAACCCGATCCACAAAGTGATAACTACTACTACTACAACAACAATACAACTTCAGAATCAGTTCACATTTTACTAACAAATCCACTCTTCAAAGCAAATTAAGGAAGTGTCAATTTTAAACTTACAATTTTCAATTTCAGAACATTTTAACCGAGTCATCACCAGATATTAACAATGAAACACTTTATAAAATTCTCATTTGGCCAGCATTTATAGTTTAGTCAAATTATAATGAAGGCATTATAGTGTGTAACCAAGGTTTATCAGACCCTTAATCCAGAGCTGGGGGGGGGGAGTGTCTAGTCTTATCACTTATCACAAGAATCACTTGTAACTGTAGTTCATGCCTTTGTTATATCTCATATAGACTATTGTAACTCCCTGTTATACAGCATATCTGATTATAACATTAATCGCCTTCAGCGAATTCAGCTCACATTGTAACAAATACTAGAAAATATGATCATATCACCCCAATTCTTCAAAAACTACATTGTCTACCTGTTAGACAGCGTATCTATTTCAAGATTCTGTTAATAACTTATAAATCTATTAATGATATGGCACCAGAATACCTGTGTGAACTGGTTTCCATTAGAAAGTCATCCCGAAAACTCAGGTCATCCAGTCAGATACTATTGCAGGTGCCAGTGTCTCGGCTCAAGTGATATGGTGAAGAAAACACACCTATTTAAGGTCACTTTCACAGATAAATAATTATTATCTTTTAAATCATTACAGGGTTGTTACAGACATTATTTGGGATATTATTAAATTACATATTATTTGTACAGCGCCTTTGAATGGCTCCTGCTAGTAAGGGCGCTTTATTAAATATACATTATTATTATTAGTCTTAGTACTGGTCAAACCTAGCAATTTTGGAGTGACTCCCTATGGAAACATTCCACAAATATGCAGCCCTAAGTTTCAGTAGGGAATAGAGTAGAACTAGAAGACCCCTTACAGCTCACTTGAGGTTCAGGGTTGGCATGTATCTTCCATGGATGGCAAAAACCACAGGTTTTTTCTATTATGGAAGAAATGCTTTCTTCCCTTCCATTTTGGGAAGAATTGGAAGAAACTCAAAAATGGTACAAAACCATCATCCAAAGTTAGATTTGCCATTTTCAAATTTGATGAATATTAATATATTTTTCATGCTAGTCATACACATTATATGCATTTTTTAATATTAGAATAGGATATAGTCCTCATATCAGTTGGTTTACAAAAAATCTTTGGGGACAAGAAGATCATTTGACAAATTTGGCGTTCCATCATCAGTTATCTCTCCTGCACCTCTACTACTAAAGAACACCAACATCATCTGTATTAATTTAGAGAATATTCTCTTGTTTTGATGCCATTCATACTAAAATAAGGAACATTAATAAGGAACATTAATCAGAAGACAACTAAGTTAGTATTCTGTTATAGGATGATCAAGGGAAACCTTGATTTGGACTACTATAGACCGCTATAGAACAATATATGAAGTTGAACTTTGTTAACCATGGTATTAAGATTGGCACTTTAGTTAAAATAAATATGTGGACAATTCACATTATTATATATATATATATATATATATATATATATATATTGCAGTTAATCTGTATAATCAGGTAATATGTATATTACCTATGTCTATTGCTAACTGATATTTAATACGCATTACCTGAACATTTCAGGTAATATACATATTAATACTTGATTTTAGTTATAGAGATTTACTGTAACACACACACACACATATATTAAATAAAATTTACAGGGCGGGTTGATTTAAATCATTAAAAGTGACACTTCCTAAGTTTAGCTAATACATTAGACGGGGATAATACTCAAAACAATAGCATCACCATTTAAATCATATGATGTCACATCTATCTTCTCAGTGGTTTAAGTGGGTCATGACATAAATATTTTTGTACAGTGGAGCTGAGTGGTAAATATCATATCAGTTTGCATTGTTAGGTCTGGGAGTTCCTTCCTGGAAGAAAGGTTTTCTTCCTGGTAAAAACCAATTTCTTCCCATGGGAAGG
Source organism: Paralvinella palmiformis (assembly GCA_025642065.1). Classification (NCBI taxonomy): domain Eukaryota; kingdom Metazoa; phylum Annelida; class Polychaeta; order Terebellida; family Alvinellidae; genus Paralvinella; species Paralvinella palmiformis. The sequence continues at coordinate 18,981 of JAODUP010001416.1, read as the reverse complement.
GAAGAAATACCTTTTTTCCAGGAAGAAACCCAACCCTGCCTGATGTGGCCTATAAAAACACCACCTTGCTGGAGGGAGGTTGTGAAGGGTTGTTCATGGGGTAGTGGTAGTCACACTATTGCAGTAGTGGCCCTTCTCCATTGGAAGGGGTTAGCAGCTCTACCCTGAAAAGATTAAGTATTTGGTGCATTCTAGGCCATTTTTTCACCAAAACCAAAGTACACAACTGACTTTCTGCCAATAAAATAGGCGACGAGAGGCTGTAAACTAGCGTACAGCATCAGCTCTATTGAGAAGTCTGAAATGGACACAGGTCACACTTGAATGTTGTCTTGGAGGTTTGCAGTGTAGCATTAGCACACTATGCTATTACAACACCCCCAGCTCCTACCCAGGATTAAATCAAACCAAAGTTCAAGAAGTTTAAATTGATGTAGGCCTACCTCTGATCACATTCCATGATAAATTCTATTTTCTTGATGACATCATATATGTAATGGTCGACTGCTTCGATGTTTCAGCAAAGTTCTAAGTGTGGTATGTCATGCAGAATGTTTCAGAAAGTGAAACCATATGCTAACAGTAACAATGAATGATAAAATCAACAGCAATAATTTTTAGAATCAGCCGAGTCATTATAAAACCGTATAGTAAAAAGTCAGGGTAAATCACACTGTATCTCTAGTCTTTATTTATTACCCACCTGAATATAACAATACATAGAGCTGTAAATTACCACATTGCTAAATTCACTCTCAAAGAAAATAAACCACTAATGGATTAAATTGTGCTTTGATTCCTCATTCCTGGATTGTTTCTACCATAAAGTACACTTAGCGTGTTAAATGGTTCCACTGCGTTTGATACAATGCATTAATCATCACACTAAAAACATGAAGATTGTCTGGGTTCACTAGGAAATGTACTGTGTTGGTTCAAATCAAACATCACACTTATTGTAGTTTGTATATAAGAAATATCAGAGACTGATAGTGGTGTCAATTTGATAATATAAGTAAATATCAATTCAATAAGTTATGACATAACCTGTACACTGACAATTCTCATTATGGCCATGTTCTCTGAGTAGATCTTAAGTTTCAACAAATCTAAGATTTTACCATTTGAAAACCAAATGACATCAGTCAGGTTCCTGTCTCCGTAATTCTGATCAAGTCCAAGTCAGATCTCCAAGTGGTCATTATCATTCCATACACAGACATACTCTCTACAGGTCCATGCACAACCAACACAGTGTTCCAGCTAGGACATTACATGGTGGAGCAACACCCTGCCCCTATTTAACTGTGCCCTGTACGTTTTATTTTGCGCCCTGTGTATTTATAGGGCACCTGGTGTTATTGGTAATTATGATACTGTGACAAGCTCCATTTCATGAATATTAACTAAATGCCAAAGTTAACTAAAATACTGATTTCAAATGATGTGCCCACCAAAATATCTTTCACACGTAAAAGTGCCCTACGTCTGACAATTTCACCCTGTACTTTTCAAAACCTAGCTGGAACACTGCAACAAAGCCATTATGAAATAGCAAGCTTACAACTAAAATACAAAGTGACTATTGTCAACAAACCTGGTGAATGGTCTAATTTTCCGACATCTAGATCTAGAATAGGCCAAGACTCTGGTTCTAATTCTAAACTAATTTATCATTATGATTAGATTTAGAGTCTATCACTCTGACATGTTTGCCGTACCTCTAAGATTAGATCTAGTCATCTACTGACTAGTAATGTCTGGCTGGGTTAGACTGTCTTAGAGTCTTAATCTAGACTTAGACACACAACAGACCATTGACAGCTGACACATGATCAGTAGTACATACAGACACATGTCACTAACCAGTTACAAGTCTATAAGAACAACAGTAGACTAGCATAATGACAATGTCATCACTGTACAGACTCTAGACTAGTAGATTCTAGATCAGTGTATACCTAAGTCACAGTGTGAGTGTGGAAGTAACTAGTATTACTATTAGCCAGTTGGGTCGTGATTCCATGCGAACAACGAAACGCACAGTCACTGTAACTGTAAGTCCCAAAGAAGGCAATACCGTGCCATTTATATGCCAAATTACGCCATAAAATCAAGAGAAAGACATAAACTCAGTATATCTAACACTTACCCAAAATGGTACTACATCTAGTCTACAGTGTTGTTGATTTGACATCCATAATTCAGTAATTATGCCGCTTCGTGATGTAATCGATAAGCCCATTCACCAGATGGCAGCACCGAGACCACATTCTATCAGCCCATAACTGCTCGTGAGTAGGTCGAATGGCTGTTATTACACTCGCATTTTTTCGTAATTATCCGATAGCTCAGAGCCTGATACTATAATGCAGGGCTCTGACATGTATATATGCAATACCATGATAGTCAGTATATAATAATAATACTTACCATGTATCTCTAGCTATACCAAGACTCATCTCGAACGAATGTCTTTACGTACGTTTCGCAATTGATAAAGAAAGCTAGAAGATCCTTTGGCAAGTTTTAGATGGACGACCTCTTACAAAATGCGGATAAACGTCATTGCCGAACGTTCAAAAGCGCATTCTCTTATCAACAGAACTGAAAAAGACGATAAATTTTGTTCTGTTATGTGTTCCCCCCGCATTTGATACCATATGTGTCAATCATTATTTATCATGATATTTTAAACTGAAGACTTAAAGATTGTCTAATCATCTAACGAACTGGACTGTGTTGTTTCAGACCAAATATAAATTTTATTGTACACTCTCTGTCATGAAGACACCATATGTAAGAAATACCGGGCACTGATACTGAGACACAAACACGTGTTTATTAAATTATCATAATGCGTGTATACATCAATTCCTCTTTTATTGGTGTGCTCGATCGATTACACCTGTGTTTATATTGCATTTTATTAGAAAGGGAAAGAGATACGTATCTCTTTAGACACGACTAATACATATCTATATATCTCTGAGAGGTAAAATAATAGGTAAATATTGAAGGTTACTGTTATTAATTGTTATCAGTCTTCCGTATAACAAACTCCATCATTCAACACGGAGTCGGTAACACACACACACCCACACGGGTCTAGTCTGATTCTACTACACCAGTAAATATATACATATATAGTCACGTTATACGTGTGTGTGTGTGTGTGTGGTTAACAAATACAGGCGTCGTTCGTCGACATCTAAAGACCAGTTGAGGACATAAAACACTCTGCCAGTGACCACCCTCAGGGTATTTCGGCTCCGTCTTTCCGTACTTCTCCCCTGTGAGTGGTGGGGGAAGTTGTTTCTCGACCACTTAAATATAGAGGCTGTGCCGAATAAGCGACAGCCTAAAGATTCTCCCTGAACAACAAAACAAACAAACATCTAAAAGTTCACATAATTAAATCCATTTTAACACCAGACACCGGTAAATCTGTAATGTATGCCTTCATAATTTCACATATATCTAGACTACTTCAATTCACTCTTAAGTAGTCTACCAGTGGGGAAAGTCTTGTGACTAGGACAAAGAAATTATAATCACATGACTATCATATGAAACAACCACATCATCCCTGAAATTCAATTAAACCATTATGATAACAAACTAAGCAAAACCGTTATGATAAAGCCAAGTGACGGTATGCAGTAAGGACAATATTGTTGTCAATGATAACTTTACATATATATAATTCTGTCCAATATCTTGGTCGGCATGTGGGTGATTCCGATTATAATTGTAAAGCAATCAATAAAGCTACTGGCGAACTGTATATGAGAACAAATTATGTCATGTCTAAATTTGGTATTTGTAGTAGCGATATTAGACATTTTCTCTGGCATACTTATTGTACAAACTATTATGGCTCTCCATTATAGAGTTTATCACACGAATATATTAATAAGTTTTATTGTGCTTGGAGAAAATGTATGGAATTTACCAAATCAAACGCATTGTGTCTTCTTGAAGCATCTTTATGGGGATGTAAATATTGATATCCAATTATTGAGAAGATTTGCTTCTTTTTATTATTGTGCAATGCACAGTAAGAATCAGATTGTATCATTATGTCAATTGTTGCAGAAAATATCTGCTTTATCAATTGAATAATAGTGGAAGTACTTTTGAACAGTCAATGAACAAATTAAAAAATAAGTTAAACTCTCTAAATACTTTTGATAACGAAATTTGTTGTATTTCATCAGCTATAATTGAATTATGTCTTATAAGAGATCGGGTGTTGGATGCCGACTGGCCAATGATCGACACCTGAGAGCTTTTACATTTTTTGTGCGTTGCTTAGTAATATGTATACATTAGCCGAAAAATACTAGCAGAAACAGAGATTACACACAATCAACACAGGACCTCATTGAGAACGGCCTGAATATTGATGGAGTAGAGATAACTAAGGCCATACGGCTAGGAGGGCGAGGACAGAATAGAAGCACAAAACCCAGGCTGATCCTTGCTACCCTGGATACGGCAGCCAGGAAAAGAGTGATACTAGCAGCATCAAAAACCCTCAGAAACACAGAAAATTGGGCTAATGTATACATATGCCCAGACCTCACCCCTAAGGAAAGAGAGGAGGGAAAAAACACTGAGGGAACAGCTGAAAAAAAGAAGAGATGAAGGAGAAGATAACAGTAATAACAGGAAACAAAACTGTGAAGTTTACAACACGTACCCAAAGACACACTGCAGCAGCACAGTCGATGCCTGATCAAACAGAAGCCAATGCCTCCACTATATCACTAGTGGAAGAAACGAAGACAGAGTGACTAGGCGACACAAAAAGTAAAGATGAGCATAAGACCATAAATGATATGAAAATACTGTATACAAATGCTGATACACTGACAAACAAAATGATTGAGTTACAACTACTAGCATGTGATAACAAAGCAGACATTATTAGTCACTGAAATAAAGCCAAAATATTTTCTGTGTTCAAAATGTCACCTGGAAATACTGCAGGGAAAAGTTAAGATTTTTAGGTCGGCTTATTGGACGGTAACTACCATAAATCATAATATTTTAGGCCTAAAAACCGTCCTCGGCTTAATGGCCGGGACGGACCTACGGTATGTTTAATGGATAATTGGTTACGTTGTTTTGTCCAACTTCTGCGGTTGAGATCAAAGACATAATCACCAAGTCTTCCAACAAATGACTCCGGCCCATTTAGCCTACCGTGTGTACAAAAATGGCCGTAAAACATCGATCATCATATCATCATCATCGAACAAGTGACTTAGAACTAGTAGTCGAATAGCCAAAATGGCAGTTTTTAACGTGGCTGGCAACCTTAAATGAGGGAGACGCAAATGGTCTGTAATTTATAGCTTCCCGACGGAGACTAATTCTAAATATATTTAGAATAAATGACATGTTCGGTGGAGAAAACCTTGCTAGTTGCCTGGCTGAATGAAAAACTCCTCCTACTGTAGTGACACGGCCGAACCTGCGACCTTCCTATCGAGCCGTGATAGCGTAGTTAGTTCGGGCGTAGCACTCGTACCCGAAGGGTCGCGGGTTCGAGGCTCCGGGAGCTGCATGTCGTCATGTGGCGACTGGTTCACTCATCCATTCAAAATGAGTACCTGACAGGACGTGATGGTTATGTGTTTTGGTAACGATTTGCGCCTTTAATGGCAGCATGCATTGTATGCCCCATCGGGAGTTAAAATGTGTGCTGGGTAGAAACAGGTCTGAGTCAGAGACAATAAGACTGCACAGCGCTTCAGAACAGGGTTAGCTGGTTCTGGCGCTATATAAACATGCATTATATATATATATATATATATATATATAATATTATTACTAATGAAGAAAGTGCATCCACGCAAGAATCCCAAGGGGAAGTAAATACTACATGTACTTTTGTGGTCTTATTACAAATAAGACATACATAACAATGAAATCACTATAACAATCTCATCAAAAATAGGAGCTTTGTATGTGGTAACAGGGTTAAATGACCTCTTCCGTACAAGACTAACACACAATGTGGACAAAAGCTTGCATTATTTGAATAAAATATCAGATTTTTTCTCTTTGTATATAGCTACAGTATCTGTTTTCGTGGACATGTTCCTTCTGAAAGTATGTGAACTATCACACAACATGGTAGATGGCACATCATTATTACATATACTCATGCACAGACACACACATATATTAAAGTTTTCCACACATATACATATACTTAATACGATAGTCACATACATAATTGATGGATCCATATTTTATAACGGATCAACAATTAGAAGACGAAAAGTAGGAAGTCGGGAACATATGGGATACACAAATATTAATGTTTACCTCCTTTTTATTATGCTTCATTTAATTTTACAGGAACAGACTGAAACGAGATTAAATGATCCGACTGATGAACAATCAAAGATCAGTTTATAACAATGTCTAGAATAATAACTGATAAACTTACTGATTCTCAGATTATCATTACTTCATTATTTATGTTTCAGTATGAAACCTTCTCCTCACTGATAATTAATGACAACTTATGAACACTCCTATAGAAAACTTAGAACACTCCTATAAAAACTATGAACACTCTATAGAAAACTTTTGAACACTCTATAGAAAACTTAGAACACTCCTATAGAAAACTTAAACACCCTATAAAAACTAGAACACTCCTATAGAAAACTTAGAAACTCCTATAGAAAACTTAGAACACTCCTATAGAAAACTTTGAACACTCTATAGAAAACTTAGAACACTCCTATAGAAAACTTAGAACACTCCTATAGAAAACTTACGAACACTCCTATAGAAAACTTACGAACACTCGTATAGAAAACTTATGAACACTCCTATAGAAAACTTACGAACACTCGTATAGAAAACTTGTGAACACTCCTATAGAAAACTTGTGAACACTCCTATAGAAAACTTGTGAACACTCCTATAGAAAACTTGTGAACACTCCTATAGAAAACTTGTGAACACTCCTATAGAAAACTTGTGAACACTCCTATAGAAAACTTGTGAACACTCCTATAGAAAACTTAGAACACTCCTATAGAAAACTTACGAACACTCGTATAGAAAACTTATGAACACTCCTATAGAAAACTTATGAACACTCCTATAGAAAACTTATGAACACTCCTATAGAAAACTTATGAACACTCCTATAGAAAACTTATGAACACTCCTATAGAAAACTTATGAACACTCCTATAGAAAACTTATGAACACTCGTATAGAAAACTTACGAACACTCCTATAGAAAACTTACGAACACTCCTATAGAAAACTTACGAACACTCCTATAGAAAACTTACGAACACTCCTATAGAAAACTTACGAACACTCCTATAGAAAACTTACGAACACTCCTATAGAAAACTTACGAACACTCCTATAGAAAACTTACGAACACTCCTATAGAAAACTTACGAACACTCCTATAGAAAACTTACGAACACTCCTATAGAAAACTTAGACTCTATGAAAACTGAACACTCCTATAGAAAACTTACGAACACTCTATAGAAACTTACGAACACTCCTATAGAAAACTTACGAACACTCCTATAGAAAACTTACGAACACTCCTATAGAAAACTTAGAACACTCCTATAGAAAACTTACGAACACTCCTATAGAAAACTTACGAACACTCCTATAGAAAACTTACGAACACTCCTATAGAAAACTTACGAACACTCCTATAGAAAACTTACGAACACTCCTATAGAAAACTTACGAACACTCCTATAGAAAACTTACGAACACTCCTATAGAAAACTTACGAACACTCCTATAGAAAACTTACGAACACTCCCATAGAAAACTTACGAACACTCCCATAGAAAACTTACGAACACTCCCATAGAAAACTTATGAACACTCCTATAGAAAACTTATGAACACTCCTATAGAAAACTTATGAACACTCCTATAGAAAACTTACGAACACTCCTATAGAAAACTTACGAACACTCCTATAGAAAACTTATGAACACTCCTATAGAAAACTTACGAACACTCCTATAGAAAACTTACGAACACTCCTATAGAAAACTTACGAACACTCCTATAGAAAACTTACGAACACTCCTATAGAAAACTTACGAACACTCGTATAGAAAACTTACGAACACTCGTATAGAAAACTTGTGAACACTCCTATAGAAAACTTATGAACACTCCTATAGAAAACTTATGAACACTCCTATAGAAAACTTATGAACACTCCTATAGAAAACTTATGAACACTCCTATAGAAAACTTGTGAACACTCCTATAGAAAACTTGTGAACACTCCTATAGAAAACTTATGAACACTCCTATAGAAAACTTACGAACACTCCTATAGAAAACTTATGAACACTCCTATAGAAAACTTATGAACACTCCTATAGAAAACTTACGAACACTCCTATAGAAAACTTACGAACACTCCTATAGAAAACTTACGAACACTCCTATAGAAAACTTACGAACACTCCTATAGAAAACTTACGAACACTCCTATAGAAAACTTACGAACACTCCTATAGAAAACTTACGAACACTCCTATAGAAAACTTATGAACACTCCTATAGAAAACTTATGAACACTCCTATAGAAAACTTATGAACACTCCTATAGAAAACTTATGAACACTCCTATAGAAAACTTACGAACACTCCTATAGAAAACTTATGAACACTCCTATAGAAAACTTACGAACACTCGTATAGAAAACTTACGAACACTCGTATAGAAAACTTATGAACACTCGTATAGAAAACTTATGAACACTCCTATAGAAAACTTATGAACACTCCTATAGAAAACTTATGAACACTCCTATAGAAAACTTACGAACACTCCTATAGAAAACTTACGAACACTCCTATAGAAAACTTATGAACACTCCTATAGAAAACTTATGAACACTCCTATAGAAAACTTATGAACACTCCTATAGAAAACTTATGAACACTCCTATAGAAAACTTATGAACACTCCTATAGAAAACTTATGAACACTCCTATAGAAAACTTACGAACACTCCTATAGAAAACTTATGAACACTCGTATAGAAAACTTATGAACACTCGTATAGAAAACTTATGAACACTCGTATAGAAAACTTATGAACACTCCTATAAAAAACTTATGAACACTCCTATAGAAAACTTACGAACACTCCTATAGAAAACTTATGAACACTCCTATAGAAAACTTATGAACACTCCTATAGAAAACTTATGTCAGATATGAAATATGTCAGACATGATAGATTTATGCCAAATTGTTTATAGTCAGAGAAATTTGTCCAAATGGCATTTTATGTCCTGTTACAACATCAGACCAATTATGATGTACTTCAGGCAATGTAGATCATGACAGTTAATTAGACGGAACCTATCAATGTTTCCAAGGAATGGGGAGTCACAGTCTTTGATTAGGTCAGAGAGGAACGTATAACTCGTGTAACACTTCTAATATTTGTAAATTAGAATACAGACAAAGAATGACAATGTTTACTTCTATTCATAATTAACATTAATGACAATATGTTTGTTTCTTAATAAAAATATATAATATGCCCATAATCAGTAATCTGCTGCTGACTAGTTATGACGTGAAAAGAACCAATTGTAAACACCTTGTTCAAATTATCACCATTATTATTAACTAAAATATAAAACTTGCAATCTATTTTGTAAGGCACATTAATAAAATGTATCATACAACATATTTTTCTATCATTATAATACCAAACATCAACATAAATGTTACATCACACACATACAAGTGGACAGAGTTACAGCTTGTTGCTTTGCTCGTAAACACATACATTAATTATCTGAATTTCCTAGAAATCATAATAATCACGTACAGACATAACTAATAACAGACGTCAACATAACTCTGGAATAGTTAAAAAGGAACAATATCAATCATTCCTAGCAGTATAATAATTAGAAAATATACATGTATCTTCTAGTTTCAATACCTCGGAAAAAATTTATGTTCTGAGAGTAAAGAATTGATGCAGGGGAGCTAGCAGATGTTTAACCACTGGGACACTCCAAGCTTTACCAAGCAGCTTTCTTCTGCGTGTTGCCGATATATCTGCCACATCAGTATAGTGTGCTGGAAAACCAAACACTCTGCAAGTGCCAAAAGAAATATGCTTAATTCAGTGCTTTTCTTTATCCGAAGATATAATTTTAAGCCATGAAATCACAGAACACATCACAGAATTATCCACAAGCCATTGTTTAGATGTGAAGTAGATTTTACCTTTCTATTTCGGGAACCCACAAGATATCATCACTTGTTCCCATCTGAACAGGTAACATATATTGAACTTATTTTGATTCATTGAAGACTATCATTAAGCTGTATTAGTTTTTAAACATAAATGAAAACAGAATAAACAGAATAGGTTTACTATATATATATATATATATATATATATACATTGGTAATTCATTTGTTTGTTGTTCAGATATTCATTATTAATGTTGTAAAACAATATTATTATATTTCCCCTAAATTATGCCAAATATTACCTCCCTTTTAGTCTGACCCGTGTATAAGACTCGGTTACTTTTGATGGTGATTTCATGGTATCAAAAGTGTGGCCTATACACTAGTATATACCGTACATACACACACACTACCTTTGCTATACGTCGGCCCATTAGAAACTTGTCAAGTTCCTCAGCAGCGCCTATACTATTCAGTGATTCTGGACTAAAAATGTTAAATTAATAATATGATTCTCAAAAACAGTTTAAAATCAACATACAAATCATCATAAATAAAAATTACCAATACAGTCCTGGAATATTTCCCCAGAAAAATCGTCGCCTTTGTTGAGGAGAAAAATTGATCGCATCCCATGTTGCTGGATTACACTGAAATTCAAATAAGATCTTCTTTAAGACTCTATTCCACTTAATAACTTACATGCAGTAGAGAAGCAACCATTTCAAAGTTTCATGCGACATCTATTTGAAAAAACCTGATAATTCAATGTTACAGGCTAACTGAAAGTGTCCATTTTTTGAATGACGATATATAATTTGATGATTAAAACACTTACTCCAAGAAAGCAGGACATAAACGCTTCACATCCAAAGTCATGGAGGCCACATTCTCAAAAAGCCAAAACACCGGACGATCTCTACTGAGGATCTCTACTTTATTGACCAGATGAACAAATCCAATAAACAGCTGTCCAGATTGACCTGTCAATGTTAAACCTAATAGTAACATTGATATAATTCAGTGTTCATCCATTATACTACTTTTAACTGGGACTATTTACTGTCATTTTTTTGAAGTTCTCTACATCATTTAGTGGAGGAGGAGGAATGTTTCTTCTGCCAGTCCATACTATAATTAATAAAGACTACAGTGGACTAGTAAACTTACTAATGAGCTAGTCCATGTATCTGGTAAATGAGTAATAGGTATGAGGTGTTGTCATGCTGTTGGTATGATAAAGTGTCTATTGGTGCAAGACCTACATGTTACATATCCCTATTATAACTACATTCTGCCTGATCCTTTATATATAACTATATGTGTATATGGTAGTCCAACATATTTCTCAGTAAATCCATTATGTACAGGTAACTACTATCTGTCTTGTTTAACTAAACACTGGCAGCGCAAATTTAACATATTTGTTTTCTAAATGACATTCTGAATTGATGATGATGATTGATGTTTTTCGGCCACTTTTTTGCGCATGTTAGGCTAAATGGGCCGAGCGACCTCCAAAGGTAGTGAAGCAAAGTCAAAGATGAAACACCCTTCAGATATGCCCACGCCAAGATTCAAACTCGGGTGATAGTGATCTGTGGTCCAAAACTCTACCATTTAGACCACGGAGGCACCCAATTAAGTGACAAAAGGCTGAAACATCCATTATGATTTATGTTTATAATTGACCAGTACCCATACAGTTAGTCCTGGATCAATCATTCCCTATATAGTATATTGTCCAATGTTTTATCAAAGATTTGCGGTAGGTTGCCGTTGGTGGCTATTGGTTGCCGTTGGTGGCTATTGGTTGCCGTTGGTGGCTATTGGTTGCCGTTGGTGGCTATTGGTTGCCGTTGGTGGCTATTGGTTGCCGTTGGTGGCTATTGGTTGCCGTTGGTGGCTATTGGTTGCCGTTGGTGGCTATTGGTTGCCGTTGGTGGCTGTTGACGGGTGATGGATGGCAGAACTAGAGTCTCTATTAGATGTATTGTTTGTTATAATTTTGAATAAACCGAATTTGACTAAACTAAACACTCACCTCAACTATGGATCTTGTAATTATGACTAATTGTTTTTAATAATTTATCGTTAATATTATTTGGTATAGCTTATTTCTAGCTTTGAATAATTAACTTGCAATCCTATAAATGTATTAATGAACTTTTAACTTGATTAGTCTTGCTGTCTAGTACATAATACAGTATCTGATAACATTTGTGTGTATAGTGGTTGATGTCTGAAATAGATAATGGCTGAGAAATCAGCAAACAGGTTAATTATTTTCAGACACCAAAAGGTATGCTCAATGCTGGAATAATTGTTTTTAGTAATCAGTCTGTTTCCTAATTGTTGATTAACATCTATTTCCAATGTTTCTGATATCTTGAGAATTAATCTAGATAAATATGGTCATCTTAATAATTTAGGTATCATTTCATCAATGATTTCAACCTGTTTTTAGATCATTAATATGTTCAAATGAATGCTGAGTTCACTCTACAAAGAAACACCACAGTAAGAAGTCCCTGCATAACCTATGTATAACATTGTAAATCATACGTAAAATCTTAATGAATGAAATCTGTAATACAAATATAATGGCAATTTACTAATATCTGATTACGGCTATTGTTTGTCAATGGTGAGCAATGATAACTAATACATTTCCAGTACAACATCATCAACTGTTAATGACCTACCTTGAACACTGTTTCTCTGACGATTAACAATAGAGAAGTCATTACAGGGGAGCCACCAATCACAAGATCTATTGGGCAGATTTCAGCCAATTAGACAGATTTGTATACAAGATATCAACATCATTATTTTCATATGGTATTTGGCAATATCATAAAACATAAGCCATATATTTGATCAAAATATTTTTATAAATGTCAATTCACAGTTAGCTTTATATTTACAATATGCTAAACAGACACACACAGTATTGCTTATTCAAAAACTAAATGAACAGTTAAATTGTATATATATATATATATATATATATATATATATATATGACCTTTTGGTCCGTTATTTCTTTGATGTCTCCAATCTGATGTACACTGGAGCCATGTCTGATATTTGTCACCATGATGGCATCTGTCGCTATCTCACTGGCATAATATGCCTCTATCTCAATCCCTAATAAATCAAGTACCACTTTACCTGAAATATATTTTATAATATTACCAAAATCTATCTCCATTGGCCAGTGAAACTGGACAATTTCAAATCTCATAACAGGACATTCTTACTAAATTAAAGATGCTCACCTGTTGCAATGCCATCAAAGAGAGAGAGAACTCTTATTGGCCTCTTTGGCATATCAGGAGATATGTTTATCTGTGAAAAGAATTAAAAATATGTTCTAAACATCAAATATGCAGTGGACATCTGGTGGCATTCACTTAATACAGCCACATTTTTACTACAGAATTATCATCAAATCACTAATATAAGTCAACCGGAATAACAAGTACAGAGAAATATTTACTGAGCTGAAAGGGTTTATATATATATATTACAACTAATTACACATTTTAGCTTATGACATATTTACTTGAAAGCATTCATCAGGCTGATACATATCTATGATGTTTTGAAACCAGTCAGGTTTTTTCTCCAACAGACCATGTGACTGTTCATCAAACTCAGAACACAAGTAGCACTTCCATACGGATGTATTCTCTATCAGATCAACACATTCAGGACCAACCAAAGCTGTAATACATCCTGTACAGTAGACCTTCCTACAGTCTGGTTCATCACAGACAAACAGCTTGCCTCCATTACCACATATGATGCAGTAGCGCTGACAGGAAGAATTTGAATGTTTAAAATGTACTGACATATTATTATGTGAAATATATAGATGGTCTTATAGACTGGTTCTGATCTTTATAAGAGGTAATCATGTGAAGTTTAAGGGGGGGATCACCTTTTTGCGATCTTTTTAGATAGGCGTTCCTTAAAGGCAGGTGATCACAGTAGTAAGGTTTACTATAAAGTAATCATGATTAATAAAACATCTTATACCTCAGAAACAAGTTCAATGTGGCCTAATCTGTGTTCTAATGCATGAATTATATGAATGATATTTGTTAACGATTATAAATTAATTGTCTGTAATACATACATTAAATCCGTCATCACCATACAAAAACATGGCTTCCATCAAATCTTCCTAAAAGTTAGGTTAAAATGACATATTAGTACTTATATATTACTAGGGTATCAAAATAAATATATTATAAAACGAAGTAAATATTAGATAAACTATTAACTTGATCTGTTATCATATCAGTGGACAGAAGACCATTGTTGTGATAATGTTCTGATATGCCTAATATAAGAATACTAAACAGTTATTTGGTAGTGTTATTTGGTGTAAGTGTTATTTGGTAGTGTTATTTGGTGTAAGTGTTATTTGGTAGTGTTGTTTGGTGTAAGTGTTATTTGGTAGTGTTGTTTGGTGTAAGTGTTATTTGGTAGTGTTATTTGGTGTAAGTGTTATTTGGTAGTGTTATTTGGTGTGTTATTTGGTAGTGTTATTTGGTGTAAGTGTTATTTGGTAGTGTTGTTTGGTGTAAGTGTTATTTGGTAGTGTTATTTGGTGTAAGTGTTATTTGGTAGTGTTGTTTGGTGTAAGTGTTATTTGGTAGTGTTATTTGGTGTAAGTGTTATTTGGTAGTGTTATTTGGTGTAAGTGTTATTTGGTAGTGTTATTTGGTGTAAGTGTTATTTGGTGTAAGTGTTATTTGGTAGTGTTGTTTGGTGTAAGTGTTATTTGGTAGTGTTGTTTGGTGTAAGTGTTATTTGGTAGTGTTGTTTGGTGTAAGTGTTATTTGGTAGTGTTATTTGGTGTAAGTGTTATTTGGTAGTGTTATTTGGTGTAAGTGTTATTTGGTAGTGTTATTTGGTGTAAGTGTTATTTGGTAGTGTTATTTGGTGTAAGTGTTATTTGGTAGTGTTATTTGGTGTAAGTGTTATTTGGTAGTGTTATTTGGTGTAAGTGTTATTTGGTAGTGTTATTTGGTAAGTGTTATTTGGTAGTGTTATTTGGTAGTGTTATTTGGTAGTGTTATTTGGTGTAAGTGTTATTTGGTAGTGTTATTTGGTGTAAGTGTTATTTGGTAGTGTTATTTGGTGTAAGTGTTATTTGGTAGTGTTATTTGGTGTAAGTGTTATTTGGTAGTGTTATTTGGTGTAAGTGTTATTTGGTAGTGTTATTTGGTGTAAGTGTTATTTGGTAGTGTTATTTGGTGTAAGTGTTATTTGGTAGTGTTATTTGGTGTAAGTGTTATTTGGTGTAAGTGTTATTTGGTAGTGTTATTTGGTAAGTGTTATTTGGTAGTGTTATTTGGTGTAAGTGTTATTTGGTAGTGTTTTTTGGGTTTAGTGTTATTTGGTAGTGTTATTTGGTGTAAGTGTTATTTGGTAGTGTTATTTGGTGTAAGTGTTATTTGGTAGTGTTATTTGGTGTAAGTGTTATTTGGTAGTGTTATTTGGTGTAAGTGTTATTTGGTAGTGTTATTTGGTGTAAGTGTTATTTGGTAGTGTTATTTGGTGTAAGTGTTATTTGGTAGTGTTTTTGGTGTAAGTTTATTGGAGTGTTATTTGGTAGTGTTATTTGGTGTTTTTTGGGTTATTTGGTAGTGTTATTTGGTGTTAGTGTTTATTTGGTAGTGTTTTTGGTGTAATGTTATTTGTAGTGTTTTTGGTGTAAGTGTTATTTGGTAGTGTTTTTGGTTAAGTGTATTTTATTTATTTGGTGTAAGTGTTATTTGGTAGTTTTTTGGTTGTGTTATTTGGTAGTGTTATTTGGTGTAAGTGTTATTTGGTAGTGTTTTTGGTGTAAGTGTTATTTGGTAGTGTTATTTGGTGTAAGTGTTATTTGGTAGTTTTTGTTTGGTGTAAGTGTTATTTGGTAGTGTTATTTGGTGTAAGTGTTATTTGGTAGTGTTTTTGGTGTAAGTGTTATTTGGTAGTGTTATTTGGTGTAAGTGTTATTTGGTAGTGTTATTTGGTGTAAGTGTTATTTGGTAGTGTTATTTGTAGTGTATTTGGTAGTGTTATTTGGTGTAAGTGTTATTTGGTAGTGTTTTTGGTGTAAGTGTTATTTGGTAAGTGTTATTTGGTGTAAGTGTTATTTGTAGTGTTATTTGGTGTAAGTGTTATTTGGTAGTGTTATTTGGTGTAAGTGTTATTTGGTAGTGTTTTTGGTGTAAGTGTTATTTGGTAGTGTTGTTTGGTGTAAGTGTTATTTGGTAGTGTTATTTGGTGTAAGTGTTATTTGGTAGTGTTATTTGGTGTAGTGTTATTTGGTAGTGTTTTTGGTGTAAGTGTTATTTGGTAGTGTTATTTGGTGTAAGTGTTATTTGGTAGTGTTATTTGGTTTTATTTTGGTGTAAGTGTTATTTGGTAGTGTTATTTGGTGTAAGTGTTATTTGGTAGTGTTATTTGGTGTAGTGTTATTTGGTAGTGTTATTTGGTGTAAGTGTTATTTGGTAGTGTTATTTGGTGTAAGTGTTATTTGGTAGTGTTATTTGGTGTAAGTGTTATTTGGTAGTGTTATTTGGTGTAAGTGTTATTTGGTAGTGTTATTTGGTGTAAGTGTTATTTGGTAGTGTTATTTGGTGTAAGTGTTATTTGGTAGTGTTATTTGGTGTAAGTGTTATTTGGTAGTGTTATTTGGTGTAAGTGTTATTTGGTAGTGTTATTTGGTGTAAGTGTTATTTGGTAGTGTTATTTGGTGTAAGTGTTATTTGGTAGTGTTATTTGGTGTAAGTGTTATTTGGTAGTGTTATTTGGTTTTTTTAAGTGTTATTTGGTAGTGTTATTTGGTGTAAGTGTTATTTGGTAAGTGTTATTTGGTGTAAGTGTTATTTGGTGTAAGTGTTATTTGGTAGTGTTATTTGGTGTAAGTGTTATTTGGATTTTTTGGTGTAAGTGTTATTTGGTAGTGTTATTTGGTAGTGTTATTTGGTAGTGTTATTTGGTGTAAGTGTTATTTGGTAGTGTTATTTGGTGTAAGTGTTATTTGGTAGTGTTATTTGGTTAAGTGTTATTTGGTAGTTATTTGGTAGTGTTATTTGGTAGTGTTATTTGGTGTAAGTGTTATTTGGTAGTGTTATTTGGTAGTGTTATTTGGTAGTGTTATTTGGTGTAAGTGTTATTTGGTAGTGTTATTTGGTGTGTTATTTGGTTTTTTAAGTGTTATTTGGTAGTGTTTTTGGTGTAAGTGTTATTTGGTAGTGTTATTTGGTGTAAGTGTTATTTGGTGTAAGTGTTATTTGGTAGTGTTTTTGGTGTAATGTTATTTGGAGTGTTTTGGTGTAAGTGTTTTTGGTATGATGTTGTGTTATTTGGTAGTGTTTTTGGTGTAAGTGTTATTTGGTAGTGTTGTTTGGTGTAAGTGTTATTTGGTAGTGTTTTTGGTGTAAGTGTTATTTGGAGTGTTTTTGGTGTAAGTGTTATTTGGTAGTGGTAGTGTTATTTGGTAGTGTTATTTGGTGTAAGTGTTATTTGGTAGTGTTTTTGGTGTAAGTGTTATTTGGTAGTGTTATTTGGTGTAGTGTTATTTGGTAGTGTTTTTGGTAGTGTTATTTGGTAGTGTTATTTGGTAGTGTTATTTGGTGTAGTGTTATTTGGTAGTGTTTTTGGTAGTGTTATTTGGTAGTGTTATTTGGTGTAAGTGTTATTTGGTAGTGTTATTTGGTAGTGTTATTTGTAGTGTTATTTGGTGTAAGTGTTATTTGGTAGTGTTATTTGGTGTAAGTGTTATTTGGTAGTGTTTTTGGTAGTGTTATTTGGTAGTGTTTTTGGTGTAAGTGTTATTTGGTAGTGTTATTTGGTGTAGTGTTATTTGGTAGTGTTTTTGGTGTAAGTGTTATTGGGGTTTTTGGTGTAAGTGTTATTTGGTAGTGTTATTTGGTGTAAATTTGGTGTGTTTTTGGTAGTGTTTTGGTAGTTTTTTGGTGTAAGTGTTATTTGGATTTATTTGGTTAGTGTTATTTGGTGTGTTTGGTGTAGGTTTTTGGATGTTTTTGGTGTAAGTGTTTGGTAGTGTTATTTGTGTAAGTGTTATTTGGTAGTGTTATTTTAGTGTTATTTGGTAGTGTTATTTGGTGTAAGGTATTTGGTAGTGTTATTTGGTGTAAGTGTTATTTGGTAGTGTTATTTGGTGTAAGTGTAAAAAAAAAAAAAAAAAAAAAAAGGGGGGGGGGGGGGGGGGGGGGGGGGGGGGGGGGGGGGGGGGGGGGGGGGGGGTAGTGTTTTGTTGTGTATTGTTTTTGGGTTTTGGTTATTTTTTGGTTTTGGTAGTGTTATTTGGTGTAAGTGTTATTTGGTAGTGTTATTTGGTGTAAGTGTTATTTGGTAGTGTTATTTGGTGTAAGTGTTATTTGGTAGTGTTATTTGGTGTAAGTGTTATTTGGTAGTGTTATTTGGTGTAAGTGTTATTTGGTAGTGACCAAGTCAAATAATGGATATACCACTATTTGGTGAATGAATAAATGAATATTGAAAGTGTAAATTTATCTCTATTGTTTGTTAGGTTAAGTACAGTTGTCTCTTCCAACACGAAATAAAATAATGCATGTATTTTGCATATGAAGAGATGCCATGTGCTGAGTATAAAGTTGAGTACAAAGTATTCCCCAAATATTTAACCCATATGTGTTCAGTATTTATTAAATATCTTTATCTCTTCA
>JAODUP010001414.1:15000-58163 GCA_025642065.1 Paralvinella palmiformis | reverse complement strand
CTATTGGAGCAAAATCGCCACATCTCTGCCTACTAGTCTTATTCAACAAATTAAGATTCATTTTCACCAAACTGTTATTTGGATCTCACAAACATGCCAGTCTGTATGTAATATAATACTTGATAGTCACAGGTTGTTAACTTCCGGTACCTCCAGATGATTAGCCATAATATAAAAATCACTGTTCACATTGCAAACCTTGCTGCCACTTGCTGTGAAACAAAAAACAATTAATTAATAACACTTTCCAGTTGAAGGGAGTCTACAATCAAGTGTGTTTGGTGATAGAAGTTTGTTTATTTATTTTAGTTAGAACATCAAAGCGAAACTGTGTGTGTGTGTGTGTGTGTGTGTGTGTGTGTGTGTGTGTGTCCCTCTCTCTCTCTCTCTCTGTGTGTGTCTCTCGCTGCCTGTGAAGAAATTGATATTCCCTAGCTACTCCGCACTTGCTGACACCATTAGTTTGAATGACTGGGTCAACTTTTTAGCAAATGACGACAATGATTCGGATTTTGATGGAAAATTAAGCCAGTACTTGACCTCGACTTATGCCTGCCGTGAGCATATGCCACAGGAAAGAGTTATAGGGTCGCGGGTCGACTTATACGCGAGTATATACAGTATATATATATAGAAAAATGAAAATAGGTAGCAAAATAATCTGAGAAGGGGAGTACTCTTCTTGGAGCCTTTTTAAGCTGAGTGACCGGTTGACCATTGCTCTTTTTTTAACATATGGTCATGACGTTTATGAAAGTGCCTATCATAAGCCTATAAGGTCACTGAATAGTTATTTGACAATAATGGATTTGCTCTAGATATTTTTGGACTGGTGCCACTTCAGGTCCAGACCTTCAGGATATGTCTAGTTACCACTCTAGTTGTTTTCATTACCCTCTATTTAAAATTAAATAGGCTCCATTTTTGAGGTGCGTGATCGCTCTTGCACACCATCGTGCACATAAATTGACTTCCAGGCAGGGTTGGGGCAATTACAGGACCAGGGTAATTGATTTCGATTACTTGAGAATACCATGATTACGATTACATTCATTCTTGGTTGTAATCGATTACATTGTATTATACATGCACTATAACTGACAGGTGAATAATATCAATCCAACATGGCTGTTACGTTTTGTGCAATTTTACAGAAACTGTGACTAAAGCCATAAGGAGTTTCACACATGCGTAGGTGCTCAAGCAGTGAACTGGTGAAAGTTTGTCTAAAGACCATTAAACATAATCATGCAGATGTGTGCAAATTCATGCTGCTCTCGAGAAGAGCAAATCACTCTCCTCGGCCAGCCCAGGTGAGCGATTTTTATCTCCCCTGAATTTTTCACATGTGGAGGACTGGATATGTTATTACTTTGTTTTCATTAGTGATATAGTTTTCCTGAACTTTTAATAATATTTGTTGGATGATGAAAGGTCAAGTTTCAGCTGCAGGATCTGATGCCAGCATCATACTCTCCAGTTCCAAATAAACCTACCCCTAGATTTATTAAAATTTGACACAAAAAAATTCTTTAGTTTTGTATGTACACACTAGAACCCTGCACAGGTTGGTAAGCTGAGCCCATACCCAATCCGCCACTACTCAATCCACACCCAAACCCATAAATCTCAACCCAAACCCATACTAAAAATTAGATTAAACCCAACCCACAAGACTATAACCCATACTCAACCCACAAGACTATAACCCCAACCCACAAGAATGAAGTCCGAACCCAAAACATACAAAATTCCTGTTATTAAGATAATTTATTGCTTCTTTGTTGTATTCATTGTTGGTTCAAGCTGAGAAATAATGAAGAATTCTTGAAGACATCCCTACTGTCTGCAAATATTATTGCAACTATCACTTATTTTGACATATGGTATATAAACTTAAAGAAAGCTACAACTGTCTATCTGGACCTCAGAACTAGCCACAACTAAAATATTAAAACTACCATTTACATTCTTAATATTTTATCTCTGACTGATCTTTTATTATTTTGGAATGCTCCCGTTAATTTTCCATCTAATGGTATTACCTTTATTTCCATCCTTTGAATTTTTTGGTCACATATCTATACTGAGACTGAGCTATGTGAACAGTAGTGATGTTCTGATGATTGTTTGTATTACAATCTGGTTATGTTGGGCTGTTGGTGAAGTGAAGATCTATCACGAAATCAGTAATCGGTTATTGCAGGCAAAAATATGACTGCACCAAATTTTCCAGTCATCACATGAAAACTCTTTTGCAGTTTTATATAGACGGAAAATACCTTTTTTATTCGTCATGTATTAATATTTACTTTAGTGTGCATGTCTGATATTTCACCATATAACAAATGGCTGTTTAGTTAAAGAAACTGTTTGAACATTTAAGGCTTACAGTGAGTGGCTGTTTAATTTCTTGGCTGGAAGAACACATTTATTTCTGTATGTTCTTTATAGTTCATCCATATTTATTTGATGAGAGTTGGCATTCATGTATGAATATTGCAATTTAACAATAACGATGAATATTATTGCTATCGACCGAACTCGTTTGATTCATTTACATATTTCCATCATTAAACCACCCACCCATATTATTGATCACTCTATTAGTCATTGAATCACTGTCAGTGATCACCAGTGTAGCATATTAATGTAATTTTTTTAAACAATTTTACCACATGTTTATTATGATTATTGTTGTTATCTAAATCACAAATTGATGACAAAATTATAACTTTTGAAAGTATTTGTCCAAACATACTATGCTTATACTTAGGGATTTAACATGGTGTTGTGTTTATACCATAACCTTGATAACAGCATGAACTGTTTTCACTAATCACTTTTGCATCTACAAACAATAAACCAACATGCACCTGAGTTTCTTCACTAAGGCACTGCACGCCTGTTATCATGCATGCTCATGTATAAGACGAGGAAATAGTCCCAGAATCTATCAGGCTATGGGCCATTAATCTTATAGATGGGAAACACTTCTATTCAAGAATGTCTGATGAAATGTTTAGACTATTTCAGTATTTGGTCAAAATAGGAGAAATTTACAGTGAGTGTAATGTATTTTATTTCATAGAACATTACCAATGGTGCAGTCATGTCACATATGTCTATAACTACAGTAGATGTTTATTATTCCCATTTACAATCATCACAAGTCCAGAATCAAATTTAGGCAGTAAAACATCAAGTATTGCAAGGCGAGACTAGACTGTTAATTTGTTATGCCATTATAAAATTATGCATGCTCTTACAGTCACATGTACAAATATGTCACACATGGTTGCATTTGCATATATAACTTTGTTAATATTTTTAATTTGGAAAGAGAATCAGTAATGAATGTTTAAATGTTTTTGATATGATGAGGAATAGAATGAAAACTTTAGTTTTTTTCAATGGTGTGTGGTGTCTTAAAGGCCTGGAGTCAACTAATATAAGGATTTCAGGCAATTCCCCCTTAAGTGAACTTAATGACAATTCTAATAATACAATGTCTGATACTAAGCTAAAGACAAGCATATACAATTGGACCAACGTAGTACTTGTACTCGGGTAGTTGTTTTTCAATTGTCTTGGGGCACTTAACAAAATTTCTGTGTGGATAATAAAAGAGTCAAAAGGAGAAGTTACATTATGTCAGACATTATGGGTGATAAACTACATTTATAGATCATAAATTCTACATTGTGAAGTTCCAAATAGGTCCATCATTCTAAATAAATCAGATTCTCTCCACATATATATATATATATATATATATATATATATATATATATCCAGCTTAGAATCATTTTGATCACTAATTTACTTAATGTATTCTTTACATTCAGGTGTCAATCGCCATTTTCAAATGATGTGCATTCACAACAAACTGAATAACTCATTATCAAAAAGGATATCATCACAACAGATCTGGGCTAAACTCACCTCTATGTATGACCTTCAGGCTTTGGTAAGTTCGATGATACAAGAGTAATTTATCATTCTTGCTGCTTTCATTTTTGATCAGCTGATTTCTTAAACTTATTAATGTTATTGAACCTGCACGTATCATTGTCTGTTACTTAGAGAAAATAAAATTTTATGATAAATACTATTTTGAATTTCTCTTAGGTGTTTGACTATCCAATTATTTGTTTGGGATATTTTTAAATTATATGTGTGTGTGCACACACACATATATATATATATATATATATATATATATATATATATATGGGATGATCTGTACTCCTGAGTTTACTCATCATTTGGGCCAAGTGCTGTAAAATTATTTTACTTGTCCTTTTTCAAATTCATTTGTCACAATAATCTCAAACTTTTTCAAATTGAATAATCCCATAATTTAAAAGCAAGACCAGGGAACTTTAAAAATAGATTTGTTGTGTATTTATACATACTATATGTAATTAATATAGCTAGTTTAGTATATAGTTACAGCTGTTATACTCAAAATTATCAAATTATTATATATTTTAGTTCTTCAGATATGCCCCATCAATGAGCATTTTCTATTACAAGGGTAGATACAGGATTTTAGAATTTGGGATATGCAAAGGCATTCTGAGCCAAGTGCGGCCAAGTTGTTATATCGTCACCCATCTATTTATGAAGTGGCTACAAGGTATCATCCTGGTAGATAGAATGCTTTATAAGAGATAAGCCCAGTGTCTTATAATGTGCAAGGCGTCTTATAATGTGCCTGTGTTTATTTATACACCATCTCTCTCTCTATATAGACATCAGTGTTATTTCAGTAAAATTGGGTAGCTAATATCTCAATTAGCATGATATCAACCTGTAGCCATAAACAACTGGTGATTTAGCTTCCTTTGAACAAGCGTGAAGCTGATGTCTGGAGAAATGTTAGGCTAGCACTGACATTGAAACGTTCAAGGGTAATGAATAAACAGTGATTGTCTGTATATTTTAGTTTACTTGTACGGTTGGGTGAACACATGGGTTTATCTGCTTGTCAGGCACTGAAAACCACTTGTCTCTGACAAGTCCTGTGTCCTGCCCTGATATACACACATATATATATGGTCTGGCTCTGCTATATCATTGTCCAGTACGCAGCAGAAATGGATCGACCATGGAGTGTTTGGTTCCTGATTATTTGGATTGAAGATATATTTTGTTGTTGTAATTTTCCATATAAGAAAATGCTTCCATATCACAATCTCTTTAACATTCATGAAAATTTAAACAAAGTTTTAATATTTTACCAACAATCAGTAATTACCCAGTTTGTCAGGTAATTCATCTAAGCTAGCCTGCGTAGTGAACATTTAATTGGACTTAATTGCATATTACACAAAAATATAGCTTCATGTGGAAGGTTTTTCTGTTCATATGGCAATTGTTAGCCAAATCATAACAGTCTTGACTCCATAACCCATGGCTCCACCTATAAAATAACACACAGCATTTAGTTATGGTACATTGCTGCATTAGCCATAATGCCACAATTTATCATCATAAATTGATTAAAATGAATGTATTATGTCATTGTATCATGTCAGAAAGTCACCTCCTCCAATCCTAATGCTCATAAAACTATTGCATCATTTATAACGTGGTCCAAATCTTGTTGACCCCAAACACCAGATTAATGCAGAGCCAGAATCTCTCTCTCTCTCTCTCTCTCTCTCTCTCAGGGTTCACACAGGATCTTGAAACCTGGAAAGTCCTGGAATTTGAAAATTTGGATTCCATGCCGGGAAAGTCCTGAAATTTTTGTAGAGGTCCTTGAAAGTCCCGAAATTTGGACATATAGATCTATATTTCTAATCATAAGCATACAGGAATTCAGTCATACACTTATTCCGAAATATTGGTGTACTTTGCGCATTAAGAGTTCGTGAATTCATTGAAACGGTCCTTGAATTTAACATTGGCAGATCCTGGGAAGTCCTGGAATCTGAGATGTCAAAATGTGTATGAACCCTGTCTCTCTCTCTCTATATATAAGCTGATATATATATGTAGCATGATATAACTGCATTTACATATTTTGATTACACAGCTTTTGATGATTTTTGTAGATCCAGATATTAAAAGTCAGGTTAAAAACTTTCAACTTATAACAGACATTATAACAACAAACCATGAAAAAGAAACCACCAATTGTAAAAGAAGATTCCCATTTTTATGGCATTTCAGGGGAATTCAAATTTGGTAGCTCTAGCTGTTAAAAGCATTTTAAAAGTTCCATGGGTAGAACTTCGTGAAATTTTTACTAGATATCAGGATTATTAATATTATTAATGCTGACAAGACTACTAGCTCATCATCAGGGGTATTTTTCTATTCCTAAGAATAAAGAAGGTCACCGGTAGATGAGTTTGTGCGGTTACCATCTGCCATAATTTGTTTAAGAGTAGTTAGTTTTACTGATATGCGGACAAGACGGTTATTGGATAGTTCTTTGCTCCAGTTGGATTGTGATTAATCAAAGGCTAAGAACGATTTTATAGATTTGTTTATACAGATTCTGAAATTATTGTGAAAGTTTTTGGTCTTAAGATTACTTTTACCGGTGTAGTATATTACGCTGTACAGGTGATATTGGTGCTTCATTGTATTTGGGGGGAGTTAAGAGATACAATCAGATAGATAAATATTTGAGTGAGTTAGGAGTCTGGTTTTTTAAATTTTATTGAGTCTAATAAGTTAACTGTTTGGCAATGCTGAAATATATAATGGGAAAAACCCAAACTAAGTTTCAGTTATCATTCATAAAATTATTTTTAAAGGTGATGAAATATTTTCCATATATTCTTTTGGTTTTAGGTCTTTTTCAATTCAAAATCCAAACACTTTTTTTTTACAGTTTTCTTGCACTTAAAAAATATGGAATTGACAAATAGATGTTAGTACATATTGATAGATTATTTTAAATAAAATATGTAACATTATGCAAGATGGCACATTTTTCATTATATAAATATTTCCTTTGCAACTAGATTGGGTCACTATTGGACTCATATTAATACATTCTGCCCGAAGGCTGGTGGAGCAGTCACAATGACATCAATGTTAAAGAAGGTATCCCTAAATCCAGGAGTATCCCAATGACCTAAATGTAATGCAGTTCAGGTCACGGAGCTATAGCAGCAAAGTTCATATCCTGGCTTGGAGGTTACCTAGTCCATGTGGCTTCCTTATGTGAACAAATGTGGCTGTGAAATAATCATATTTCTAGAATCAGATACCAACAAGAATTATTTTCCTTAAGATTGAAATTACAAGATGACTAATCAATTATAATTTCCAAATATATCTTATTAACAATATTGTAAAATGTTTCTAATTGATAGTCACAAATGTGCTAAAAGTGTAATATTGTACTTACTGAACCCAACTTAGTCAGAAAGTCTGATTCTTGATAAATGCCCAGGTCTTTCACTACATTGTTTTACTATAGCTTTGAAGTGATGGCTAACATTTTGTGCCATTTGATTTGTGGTAATTTTGGTCTGGGAAAACCCTTTCCTCCAGGTCTGACTGTGCACTTCTAATTCGAGTTGACATAAAAGATTACCATGTCTAACTCGGTTGACTTGTCAGAATTGTAATATTAAACTGGAATGAGAACTACACCAGTAGTGCTAGTCCTGTGGGTTATGTGCTTTGATGAAAAGAACATAACGAGGTGTCAACAGAAATGGGAAATCTGTTATTAACAATGTTTCCCCCGTTTTTTGCCTTCACCTACTCATATTCTCAGTCAGAATGTAATTGATGCATGATGGGACAGTAAAGAGTGCTCCGATACTGTGATAGCACAGTAGTTAGAACACTGTATTGCAAGTCAGTAGGTTGTAGGTTTGAATCCAGCCAATATAACTTTGTTTGTTGGATTTGTTTCCTTAGGGCGTCATCTCTTGGTCATATATCTTAGGTGTGACCAGCGTCGAGGGTAAATAACTGAACAACAACGGAAGTATGGGACAAGTAAACTGTACCCTTTATTTGGCTACAATGATGTTATTGTAGTCAGGCTGATCTATTGGTCAGAATTATGGCCGTTGTTGTACATCTTTCCTGTTAGCTTGAAGATACTGAACTTTAATTTACATTTACAAATCCTAAAGACCAAATATTTGTCACTGAGTCCTGTCAGTATACTGATAAGTGTTAAAAACTTAATATCCACACATTGATGCTTTACTATAAGTGAGGAGCTAAATTCTGAGAAAACTTTTAATAATAAATGGGTGTTTACCATCTTTGTCAGTGGATCACTTTCTGGTGGATAACAGTTCACACATTCAGATCTACTGTCACTGATAGATAATTATAAGTTGTTAGGAAAATCTTGATATCGATATCTTTTCTCATCAACAACTAAAATAGATTTTGAAGAATTGGGTGATGTCTGTTATGGAGTGTATGCTACTGTTTGGGGTGATGTCTGTTTTAGGGCATTTGTTACTGTTTGAGGTGGTGTGAGTTTTGGAGTATTTGTTACTGTTTGGGGGTTATGTGTATTTTTGTGGTGTATAATTACTGTTCTAGCTACACAATTCTGAAGTTGCTACAGGCCACTGATGTTATAAAACAGATATGTCACACACTATGGAGTTATATTAGTCTATCAAAGATGTAGCAAGTGTTTCTTGTGTTAACAATATTGTTGGACGGTGGATATTCTTAATCGATAATGATAGGTGAAAGCCCTGCATATTGATATGACATGTCCATTGATTCATATTAATAAATTTGTCAGAATAACTACCATATTTTATATTGGCTCAGTGTTTATAATGGTGATGTGTTTAGTGATTTAAGATATGTTATAAAGCTAAATAGATTAAAACTATCATTATTGAAAATTTTGAGTAATTCCTAGCTAACTATCAGCTCTCAGCCAGCAATGTCCCAAATTCTCTAAGAAAGAGGGAAAATTTTGTTTCATTGTCAGGATTATAAATAGTGATATATCATATTATATGTAGCTGTGTGTTTTTTTCGGTGTGAACATCAAAGGGTCAATCATTGGATCTTGTAGTACAGTATAGATACGGTAACAAACTTAGGATATCAGACAATTTCTCTGGGAATGCTATTCTGTTAGGATTAAAACCTTCAGTACATATTTGTTAGGCTAAGTACACAGAAGAGCACTAGTTCTCCTCACTGGTAACTTCTTGGTTGGATTATTTTAATAATGAAATTCTTTGGCCAAACCACAACAGATTCTTAACAATGATGCCTATCTAACAGCTCTGTTGAACTGATGTTAAGTCAGGTTCATTCTTAGTTTATTATGGCCCATTTAGCCTAGCAGGTGCACAAAGGTGGCCGTAAAACACCAATCATCATCTCAGTTTATTAGATCATGAATTGTTTTCATGGTAATCATTCTAGTCTAAAAGCTTTGCCTGATAGAGTGATAAGCTTGTGGATATTGTTATTGAATACAAGGCTCCTGGACCCCTTAACCTTAGCTCTGGATTACCAAGACAGTCTTTAACTGAACACAACACCTGCTTGATAGGTAGTAACTGTGCCTCCTCATTAGAAAACTGCTGAAAACGTATCTGTTTTGAGATTATTAAAAATGATTATTTTTGCTTTATCAGGTCAGTATTTATTTCCTTTCATCAATAATAATATCTGTTTATCATTCATTCCCTATTTATTGTACTCTATTTCACGTGGGACTGAAACTCAATAAAATGTAAGTTTTTCATTTCTTCTTAACTGACTTTCTTCTGATTTTTTGATGAAGGAATCATTGTAATTATACCTAATGATGCCAGACAATGGTCACAGAGAAAAGTAACAAAATAGATATCTGACGGTTCATTAAATCAGTGGCACAAAGTTGTTGTAAGTCATTGTTTATTGTGTTATAAATAAAAAAATATGTCTAGCGTCTTTTGCAATTGGTTTATCTCGATCTCACATAAAACAATGGCTGGATGAACATTGGACAGGCAATGGTTCATGATAGACCAGCAGGGCAACAGATAGGACCCTATATTACCTATATATAACACCAGGTCGTGTTTACTGGTTTTGTTTTTAGGATAATGACATTAAGTTTAGATATAATTATTATATCTGATGATGATTACCAATAAAATAAAAAGAAGCCGTTTTAGTTTTTGGAAAAGTTTATTTGAAATGAGAAAAGAAGTGTCCGCGCTAATTATTTCCCCTTGAACTTTCAATATTCTTGAATTATGGCTATCAGTATTATACATCAAATTAAAACTTGTTGTGTCTTGTTGTGTATCTCACATGAATGTCTTTCATTACTCTACTCTACAATTTCCACTGCTATCAGTCTCCAGACACTTACTGTTTGTTAAATATATATTATAATTGTTGATTGGATCCAGGCCTTTGCCCTTCAGTCTTTTGCTCATGTTGTCTTTTTTGCCTTTCCGTAATGTACACACTAGGTGTTTTGTCCCTCCAAGCTTTTAAAAGACACAAATCGTTTAATGACCTCGTTTTGAGCAGACACAGCTATCATCAAAATTATTTTAATAAATTATATAACGACAGACTGTACTATAAAGACACTATCAGATAAATGTGTTGAACGACTGAAGACTACTTAGAATTGGACTATAGTTATAATGAATGACGTTGAGTACAGTATCCTCGAGTACAGTATCAAAACTGTGTCTCCAGGTGTATATTTATTACAGTTGATAGGACATAATCTCTACAAGTGCGTTCACTGTTTATCATCAGCACCTGGGACACATCTGGGACATAATTGGCTGCAGAGTTTCTCCTCATGGAAACATCCTACAAAAATAAGTACGAGTCGGATTCAAAGCCTTACTTGGAGCCTTCGAATAGTGATCGAATCATTGTTGTGTCAGAGCAGCTCACATTAAGTCTCTATATGAGGATTATCATATAATACTGAGATTAAATCAGATTTCTCACTCATCTCTGGAGTGATCATTCTCTCTACATTTGATAATCACAGACAGCAGTTATAGAAGACAATGGTGGAAGAAATGTTTAGCACAGTTATTGAACTGGGAAGCCACACATAGCAACGGTATAATGAATAATAGCTATTCTTATGACAGAATCATATTAATTGCTGGAGGGCAAAAGACCACAGGGAGAAAATGTCAGAGGGACAGAGATCTGAACCCAGTGTTGACAGATTTATGTCAGATGTTCCAATGGGAGAAGCTATAAACAAAAAATGCAGTGGCTGTAAGGCAATAAAATCTGACAATTTTATGAGAGGAAACTTCAAATATTGTCCCTTTACGTTTCTTACCCTACACACTACAAGTTTTAGAGGATTTGTTTGAAATATATTGGAATTGTTGTCTACAAAAGTAAAAGGTCATAGCCGTGGGGCCATTGTATGATTCATATATTTTTGACAAAATCATACCGCCTCTTTGGTCTCTTTGGTAGACTGTGGGACTATTTACTTATGGTTATGGTCATGTTGTGCCAGAGGTCGGAGGTTCGAATCCTGGCCGAATATGCCATATATTGGAAATTCTACATTTATGTAGAATTAGTTCGCGTGGTGAAACTGAAAATTACAGACCACATCAGTCACCCTCATTTGAGGTTGCCAGCCAAGTAAAATAACTGCCATTTGTGTTATTGTTATGATCATTATTATTAAATGTTGATGTTGGAAATAGACATGAACACATTATTATTTCCGCAAAATTCATCTGATTGTCATCTACTTGTCCGGATTTGGATGTTAGGTTGTGATGTGAAAAATAATCAAATATTGTTTTTTTACTTGTCCTAATATGCATATCAGATGTTTAGAAGGATCTGTTTGAAATATATTGGGGAAATTATCTATAAAGGTAACAACAGAAAAAAGACAGTTAAATATTAGATGACACTGATAAATGTTACCAATTTAACACACCAAAGGTATAGATAGTTAACAGTAATCAAACAGAGAAGATGTTCATAGTAATATAAAAATATAATATAACAGGTGTCAGTGGAGCCTTAAAGATAATTATTTCTAGTGTCAGCCCAAGCTAAATAACTATTACCTTTTGTTGAATAATTTATTTTTAATTTGTTAAATGGGTACATGACAACATAAAGTAGTAAAGAGACCTCTAGATTTATTATGTTACAGTCATTTGTCTTGAACTCGGTATAACAAGCTCTGAGTGACAAAGTTAATATAAACAAGTATAGGAACATCACATCAGGATCATGGGTTGTCTCTTGACGGTATCTACAGCATGTAAAACATCATTGCTATAAGTTACTGTTAAAATATACAAAACTATATATATATATATATATATATATATATATATATATATATATATATATATATTTACACACACACACACACACACACACACACACACACACACACAAAATTGTATAAAAATTTACTATATATATATATATATATATATAATAGTTGTGACTTTTCCATAGCCAAAATTTGTAAATTTCTTCCATTAACACTTTATTTGTCTAATTTGTTTTCTCCAGTTCACAGTCTGGGTGGATGGTTTACAACAGTGATAGTTAGAGAAATTTATTCAGTTATTCGTCGGTCATAATTCATTTCAACAAATAATATGACACTTGTTTGTCTGACTGACTGAGTATGATTCGGTCTAGACTGGTTCATGGCTTTACTGGTCTGTATTAATGCAGGATATGGTTAATAATATACGGAGCAAATAGTACTGACTGAACTATGATCAATAAATCAATCATCGTTAGGGGCGCCTCCGTTGTCTTAACTGGTAGCGTATTGGATCACAGATCACTACCACCTGAGTTCGAACATTCTCATGGGCATATCTGAAGGTTGTTTCATCTTTGACTTGGCTTCATTATCTTTTGAGGTCGCTCGGCCCATTTAGCTTATCATGTGCGCAAAAGTGGCCATAAACATCAATCATCAACCAATCGTCATTAGCTTGATAATCATTACTGACCTCAGTCCAGGATTCATTTGGCCATTCTTAACTGGAGAAGCTCATTCTTTGAGGTTAGTAATTAGAAGGAACTTATTACATGTTATTAATGGATTCAGAGAACCAGAATACAGCAAGGTCTCTCTCTCTCTCTCTCTCTCTCTCTCTCTCTCTCTATTATATATATATATATATATATATATATATATATATATATATACATACACACACACACACAAAGAAGAGATGTTGTGAGTTGCTTAATACTACTCATTAATTGGAGACTAATGATGATACTTGAATGAGTGATAAAAAAGAAAGAGAGACTCAGAGAGAGAGAGAGAGAGAGAGAGAGAAAGAAAGCTCTAAACAATGGTTAACATAGCTATAGGGCAACATCATAGTAAATGGCAAAGCTCTCAACCGAGTAACTAATTGTGTAGAAGATATTACAGCGTCAATAAATAATTATTCATGGCTTCCTTACATATGTTAAGTAGTGATTTGAAGGACTGAGAACAGACTAACTGAACAATATGACATTAGGTTTAGCAGTAAAAAGGCAGTCTACTAAGCCATTGTAGTCAATTAACCTCAGCAACCAGCTACTAAGGTGTCCATTAGATGACAGCAGTAAATCAATCAGTGATCTTCTTTAATGTGGTCATTGTATAGGACGGTCTCTTGAAGGTCATTACGTCCTATCTCTCTGTCTGTATTGTATACAAGGTGCCTCTAGTCATCTTATTACCAGGGTTTGTAAATTTTGTTAATCAAACACTTGTCATTGTTCACTCATCCTACTACACGTGCCATCCTTTTGGGTGTGTGCTAGAAATTATCATTAAAATTGATAGAATTAGCTAAATTTTATTGAATGTTTCTCGCCAAATTTTGAAGGGAATGATTCGAAGATTAAAGCACAAAATATATAGCTTGATGCTTATACTTATTTTAGTAAAAATTTAACAAAATTAAAACTGAAGATTATTATTCTAACATCATGGAGTTTTTGACAAGAATAATGCTGTCTAGTTCACTGTGATCCTAATAATTTACTGCTTTATGATTAGAAGTCCTCTAAATCTAATTATAGAGAAAATATTAAAGATGTAGATACAAAATGTTCATTTACTATTATTTGTTATGGAGTGGAATAGGTTATGATGAATAGTTAATTAAAAATATATTATCTCCAATTCTTTTAACACTTACACTTAATTTGCTATCTTTAATGTTATACGGTATATCACTGCTGCAGTCTGTGGGCTTAAATAACTTAATAATATGGGGGGTATTTTGATCCCTGATTTGGTATTTATTCTGCAGTGTGGTGTTGATCCCTTATTTGTTTTTGTTCAGTGACATTAAATTGTGCAGGAAGTTATAATTTATAATGCAATGTAATACACACACACACACACACGCGCGCGCGCGCGCATGCATCATTATCATTAAAAGGTTTAATTCTTCGAAAGATGATAAAACAATAAGATTTTATAACCGAAGTCATAGAATATATAGTGTATTGACACATGTATTATAATTACAGTAATCAGAGTGCTATAAAGTAAAATAACCATTTATGATCAGTAATCCTTTGTTTTAGAACAATAATAGATTCGTTGTAATTAGGATAATGATAGAAGTTGATACGATTTAGGAGTCAATTTACAATAACCTAGAGTGATACTTGACATTGATCCCCCAATTACAATTAATATTTTTATCTTATATTCCATGCCCATTGTTTTGTTTATGTCAAATATACCACCAAGTGTAGACTAAGTAAAGTATATAACCTTGGACATTCAATGTGTGTCAGTATGATATTTCCATTGTTTTTAATAAAAACACCGGTATTTCTGTCATTAATCTGAATGGGTAGCACTTCATTGAAGCACTTACTAAGGGAAGCTCAGGGATATGCCTAAATAACATTTTAATTTTTGAGGCACGGATCCAAATAACATTTTATTTTTAATATCCAGGACCCGGGTGCGGATCCTTGATCATAATTTGCATTGCAGGGTGGGCACCCACATAAGCGTGGCTGACCAGTGTATACAGTTGCGAGCCACTTCAGTATGGAGTAAGGTCATGGTTGCGGGCTAGATGTATCATCCCCGTACAGAGGCCGACTATACAGACTTGTCCGAATGTTAGTGTTAATATTTAGCTTTAGTCAGATGTGACTGTTATCCCTTAGCTTTATACTGATGTCAGACTTTTAGATCAAAGTTATCTCTTACCTTTAAGTATATGTTTGGGTTAAATTGTCCAGCCTTAGAGGACTATAACTGTTTTAACCTTAGCTTTAGGCATTAAATCATTTAGTTTCCCAGAGTTGTCACAGTTGTCCCTTAGCTATAGACAGTTGTCAGTTATCCCTTAGCTATAGACAACGGTCAGGGTTATCCCTTAGCTATAGACAGCTGTCAGGGTTATCTCAACCAATAATTACGTGGACAAACCACTGCTACTATCCCTCCACTCCCACAGGGTTTTGTAAAACCAAAACACACACAACACACACACAACACACCATTGATACTACTGGCTGGTTGTGTTATATTGCCAATATTTCTGATGTCTATTATCTTCCTGTTTAGTTAAGCCAATGGCTGCTAATCAAGTTTTATCAGTGATGTTTGTGTTATCAATATTGTTGTATTATTATCATAATGATGTATATATATATATAACATCAACGTGGCCATCTGAGGTGAGAACTTGCCGTGACAATATCTCGTCAGTCAGTAATGTTTTACTTGTTATAAATTTCTATTCACCTCTTTTGCTCTAACACTATTACTACATTATAGATCTCTGAGAGTGTGCTCTATTATGGTAAAACCCACTAAATCGAATATATTATCTTTTACAGTCCTCATTTAACATGTTTGTTTTCAAGTACTTCTGATGTACTGGTAGACTAAATATCTGGCATTTCTACTCTTAGCGAGTGAGAGAGAGAGAGAGAGAGATTGATGGCTACCAGTAATTCTTAATTCTCTTTCACTGATCACAGTCATTGAGGAATAGTGTCAAACAATGGACAATAAGTCTGATATAAGTATAGTACAGGAGGGCTTTCATCTCGGTAACCTTGGTACAAAATGACCATTGTTACCGATGTGCCGTAAAACCACCTTCATTCCATTCATTCCATCTCGGTAATCCTGCATTAATTTCAAAATTTATAGCGATCTCTTGTAGATTTAGGGCAGAGTGCCTCCGTGGTCTAGTTGGACCACATATCACTACTACCTGAGTTCGAATCTCGGTGTTTCATATTTGACTTTGCTTCATTACCTTTGGAGGTCGCTCGGCCCATTTAACCTACCATGTACCCAAAAGCCGCCGTAAAACAGTAATCATCATCTAGATTTAGGGCATTCCAATGGGACAGTGTCAGATTAAAACACTGTGCTGCAAACTTCCTGGCTGTGGGTTCGAATTCGAATGTTTGTGGGATGCGTTTCCTTAGTGAGATGTCTGCCTGTCATCCTTTAATGTCTTAGATCTGATCAACGTCGACGCTATACAACTCAATTCTTCTAGGGTGGTAATGTTTGTAGAGTTGTTTCTATGTCTAGTCTGTTTGGCTTTGATAATGTTCTCACCAGTGACTATTTTGTTTAAAGTTGAGAACTGAGTTCACTTCTGTCTGCTGAGTTGAAGGCTTTCTTAAGTTGATTAAAAATAACAGTTGCTTCTTTTTTATTTCTTTTTTATACTAAATCTCAGTGCAGGTTTCAGTAAAGATGGATGTTAGATTGGTTAGACATCTAATTAAAGATGTTTTTCACTTCATGCTCTATTTTTTAAGTAAAAGTCAGCTATAGCAATATTTGTTTGACTAATTATTATTAATTATTTATTATTTATTTACAGGAGAAGACCATTTTCCTTTTTGTTTGCCATTCATATACTACATCTGAGGTTCTTCCTATTTCGTGGATTATAATTTTTATTATTAAAGAAAGAAATATTATGGTAAAGGAACAAAAGCTAGATTTACTATTTATTAGTGTCTTAAACACAAAAGTTAAACATTGTAATAGTGATTGTATTGGCATTCCCTATATTTTCCACACATATATAATTATTTAAGAAAGCAATTTTCTACAACATGAGGATACCCATTAGAATGCAACTGCCTTATTATAAAATGAACATGACTACATCAGTGTGATAGTATGTGTCTCAAATATAGGTTCATTTGGACAGTGAGATGACTTCATTTTCTATAGAGGTCAGTTTTCCCAGCATCTGAACAGCCTATGGGAACAAGTGAATAATTTTTTTGGCACCAGATGATTTCTGTTCCTTTAAATACTTTTTCAATTTTCAGAATAGGAAGCTAATTTTAGTATTTTTTTTATCTTGCTAGGTTTTTAATTCGTCTTGCTATATTTGCTTGCTTGTATTTCGGGGAGTATCCCCAGGCTGTCGCTTGATCAGCCCTCCATGTTGGAGTGATTGAAAATATCTCCTCCCCCACCACTCACAGGGGAGCAGTATCGAAAGGTAGAGCCGAAAAACCATGAGTGTGGCCACTGCCAGAATGTATTACGTCCTCAGGGCGTCTTTAACGTCCCCCTTTATTTTAATCAATTCAGTGGAGATGGCGGCGCCATTTAACTGGGTCAGCCACCCACGATGTTGTGAGCCGAGAAATTAATCCCTTGCTCGGATCGAACCTGGGGTGCTTAACGGCTAGACGAACGGAGTTTACCCTTCTTGCTATACTTCGCTTCAACTCAAGACGTCGTTTTATACACATTGCCATACTCAGTATATGCAGCGGCATACTCAGAGCTTATTTATAGGGATCCACAAAGAATCAGTTTGAGCATCCATGATATTATGTCCGCATTGTTTAAGAGAAGTAATGAAATCATTGTAAACATTTAGTTTATTTAATGGTGGGAATGTTTATATTTGACCCATAGGTCACTCATGACTGGCCTTTTAGTAAGTTAGCTTAAATGCGATCACTCTAGAAGCAGGTAAAGAACCTCTCTTCAGTGACTACAGTTGTATTTAGCTCTAAGTATCTATTGATTTAGCTGTCAACAACATGAGGACACTGAATGGCCTAAATTGTGCCGATGTGTCGTTAAACAACATCCATCCATCCGTCAACAACGTGTTTGCATCAAACTTAGTGAAGCAATACCGTGATTGTGTTTGTTGGAGAAGTATTTGTTTTTCCAGGAGTTGTCTCTACAATTTAATATAGTGTTATGCTTCAATGACAATTATCAGATACTTTTTGTATTATATTCTGTGTTTGAATTCAAGTTTTTTAGAAGCATATATATATATATATATATATATATATATATATATATATATATGTTCTTTAATAAACAATGTAGTTTAGTATGTGGCAGCCATTAATCTAGACCAGTTATATAATTATAATATTGATGTTACCCACATATTAGTGTTGTGTTCTTCAGTTACTATGACTAATAACCACCAGTCAGTATACCTGAACACCTCATACATTAATGTTTGCTGGAGTTCTGTCTGAATCAATCAAAAACATTAGATACTCTTCCCAACTGATATGGTCCCTTTAGGATACAAAGGGTTATGTCCATCTAAGAAAACTCAAAAGTCAAGTGATTTATGATTAAAGGTAAATTTTTTATTAGTTCTGGGACTTTTGTGTACAAAGTGTTTTATGAATCATTTATCATTTCAAATTCTCCTTTTTGATTTATACTTAACTAGTTTGTAGCACTGAAAATTTAGTTTTAATAATATTTTGGCCTTATTAATTAAATGTGTCATTTTTAAAATCTTGATGAATGTGCCTGTAATCCTGTAAAGATATATATATATATATATATATATATATATATATATATATATGAGGGAACACCTTGATCTTTGTAATTATAGTAAATCAGGATTAATCCTATATTATAAAGATGTAGTTACACAATGAAATAATGTAATTTTTTAGACTGATTCCAGATTGTATGACTCCCTCAGAGTTTATTTAATGTTGTTTTGATATAAATGATTGTCACATAATCATAATGTTTGACATTATATATAGTATGAATTTGTATGCGTTACATTATACAGTATTGGGGATAGAACTAGAATACATTTACATTTATAAGAAGGGTGTGGTTGGCATCAAGGCCAGTGCACCTTAGCTTGGTATGTCCTTACTAAACTATTATTAGCCAATTAAAATGTAGACAGGCCAATAGCACAGGATTATGTTAATTGATTAAGATTACTTCAGAATACAATTATTGCAATTACAACTACTATCATGATTACTGGTAATCTAATCGATAACAATTGCGATTACATTTTAATTAATCATGATTACACTTACATGAATACAATGTATATCGCAGAAATGTGAATGTGATACTTCATCTATATATTCATTCAGCTACATATATAATACTGATGTAACTACTAAATGAAAACACTGGACATTTATAGAACTATAGAAGTAGATTTTATTGATCTCAGGTGATGTGATATTTTTAAAGACATTCAATTAAAAATGACTATAAAAAGATAATATTAATTTGAACAAAACGACATGATATGGTGAACATCTGAGTTGAGTCATTTATTAGTGAAACATTTGGCAGTGAATTCATCCCCCATTAGTTATATATCATTGATTGGAAGCACATCATACAACCAGATGATTTAATCAATTTATCAATTCACCCACTGCTCAGGTTTTGTTGTTCGGAGAGAACCCACCAGGCTGTCGCTTAATCAGCACAGCCTCTATGTTGGAGTGGTTGAGAAACCTCCTCCCCCACCACTCAGAGGGGAGCAGTACGGAAAGATGGAGCCGAAATACCCTGAGGGTGGTCAGTGCCAGAAGGTTTTACGTCCTCAGGGTTTTTTTAACGTCCCCCTTTATTTTAAATAATTCAGTGGAGACGGCAGCGCCATTTAACGTGGTCAGCCACCCACGATGTAGTGAGCCGAGAAATTAATCCTGGCATAAGTTATCCCTCCATTGGTTGAATCATTGAGTTGGCACCAAGTGCCGGGTGCTTAACCGCTAGGCCACCGGAGCTCACTGCTCAGAGAAATACAATGCATTATAGCACACCATGGTGAACACCACAAACTAAACCACCAACTGTCTAGCTCTAATTGCCACCATATGAACACCTGATTGGCTGACTGGCTGTCTTTATAACAAGATCACAGCTGGACAGACTTATGGTATAGATAAACACCCCATAGTCACAAGCACACTATATACTAACAATAACATTCCATTTAAATCGATTATCTTACAACTGACATTGTTTGAATATTTGGAAAATATACATTCTGCAATAAGATGCAGCATTTATAGCGTGACTATAGTCGGGTTAATTCTATGTAATGTATAGGATAATTATAATATATACAA
This sequence comes from Paralvinella palmiformis, assembly GCA_025642065.1. NCBI lineage: Eukaryota > Metazoa > Annelida > Polychaeta > Terebellida > Alvinellidae > Paralvinella > Paralvinella palmiformis. The sequence continues at coordinate 37,802 of JAODUP010001414.1, read as the reverse complement.
ATACAATATATAAACTCACTCCAGGTTGGGATGGGGTTGAAACCATGTGATATTGCTTTTTCAAAGCTTGTGTAAAACCTTGTGTAATTGTGAAAGTAATCACTGATTATTGTTACATTTACAATATAACTGATTATGATTACAATTACATTGCATCTGGAAATGGCAATTAAATTATAATTATTTTTTAGATTTGAGATCATGTAATTGATTACAATCCATTACAATTACCCCATGCCTGCAACAGAGCCATGTAAATTAAATGATCTTTAGCGTTCAGTTAAATTTAATTAATGATGAATACCTTAGTCCACAGACTCGTCTCATGACCGTTAATGATTGTTTGCAGATTTATGGTAAATTGGTTCCTTCATTTAAATGATAAAAGAAATTAATGGAGTTGTATTTTACCATGATTTTTTATATTCAGTATTTTCTGAAGATTTAGGGCTAAAACCACCCCAAAATGGGATCTAGATCTAATCTACTGTAATTAAAACTTTGATGAACCATCTTCACCAAAATACTTCCCCCCAGAGTTTGCAAAAGTGCAGTTGTGTAATAAATTGCAATATGCTCCCTGCAGTTAGTACCACAGCTGTTCGTTTTCATAGACCCAGTCTGTTTGGGGACCACCTCAAGTAACAAGACCACCTACAACAGTTACCATAATACCATTAGCCAAATTTAATCCATATTTATAAATGTAGTATTAAATTTTAATAACAATATATAATAATGTGCTGTCTGAAGATTATTATTTAGTATTGTTCTAAATATAAATAAATAGCATCTGATAATTCATTTGTTAACTAATCATTCATTTTGAAGTAAAATATATTGTATACAAAGTTGAGTTGTTAATGTTGCATTTTACAGAATGAATCTGAGATAATTCCATTTCCAAACAATCATCATGAATTCACATTGCCTGAAGCTGAATATAAGGAACCAAAAGAACGGTCATTTCCTCGTGTTATGTCAACATTAACATCAGACGTAGATGATGTCATTAGAGATCATCATGGCAAGGACAACATGAAGGAACATAGCAAAGATGGTTAGTATCTCTTGGGATGATTGAAGTCGAAATGTAACATGAGTGATGCTTTGTGATGTAATTTGTGGTTTAAGGGAGAGAATAATGCCATATAACTTTAATCAGATCAATATAATTTTAATATAAATGATAGATTTCCATCTTAATTGCATACACCAAAATAATATTTTTGGGTTATTTGCCTAAAAAGGTATATCCTAAACCCACCTTACTACAACCGTTGTTGTTGTGTGTAATCAACTTTCCCTAGAACTGGACAGAACTGGGTTATAATTCACCTCATAGATGTTTTGACAGTTCATTTTGGTAGTCTGTTTAAACAATAGATGATGATACAGGATGATACTGTTTCATGGTTATGTATAGTTCATGGTATTTGTGTTAATTTAATTGATAACTAATTCTTATCCATTATCAGTTCCCTCACTTTATGGTTGTTTACTTAATCCACCATTTAATATGTTAAAGACAGTGTTGTTTATATTTACCTGTAATTACATTACAAAACAGAGTAATATTTTATTCATTTTATGGAGAGAAAACCCCACCCATTACTCATCTTTACAGGAGGGGGTCCAAAGGTGAAAGCTTCAGCAGCCGATAAATTCTTAGATAGTACAAAGGGTGAAGACGTTCCAAAACGAGAACAGAGGAAGAGAACACGACAAGCGGCACAAAGTCCGGCAAATACCGAAAATATTACACCAACAACAAAGAGAGCGAGAAGGACCTGATATTATGATACACACACATATGTACATACACTGACTCTGGTATGTTGTTATTAAAACTATATTTTGTATTATTTTTTAAATTAGTTTAGTAATAATTTCCATATAATATAGATATTACAGTCAGCAATAGTTACATTTCCCAGTATGTTTTATATCCACAGTATGTAGCTGTCAGTAGTTTATGATCAATTTTGCTTTACCCCTATACTAGTCTGTTTGTCTCTCTGAGTGTATGTATGTGTGTGAGTGAGTGTTTGCATGTGCTTGCATTTGTGTGTGTGATTTGAAGCTGTGGAATAAGTTTTTCTTTGTTTACCAAAACATAGTATATTAATAAATATTGTTATAGCTAAATATAAGTTATTTATTCATAAATAGGTTCTATTAAGAGCTGTCTCTGTGATGAAACAAAAAATTAAATAATAAACTGTCTTGTGTAAGTCTCTGTTAGTTTAAGGTTTCCTAGTTAACTGATGGAATGTAGTTTCTAAGAAGAAAATTAATAGAAAGAAATTAATACTTGTGTTTTCTGTATTGTAACATGTAGCATACAAGGTACTACAGTATGTATGAACACTTTCATCGTCAACACTTAATATGTGAATACTAATAAATGTGAATTATTCAACTAGAAATTTTTGGTTTCATTTTAATGATGCTAAATCCTTAAATGAAGTTGTTTTGAAAGTACTTTTATGGCATTTCAGTTATGCAAATAATTCTTATATTTTTTATTGAATGAACTTTATAAGTTCTTTCTACCGTGTTTTCATGTACAGCATGATAAAATGTATTTATGAACTAAGCTGCATTCAGTCAATTATATGACTTTTTTATACCCTATGTTTCAGAAGGATATTAAAAAACATCATTCCAAAGAGACGAATGAAGACGTTTGTATTGTTACAAAATTGGTTAAATATATAAAGTTTAAATTATTTTTATAATCCGTGTAAGATTTTGATTGTACATATTAAGGTCTAGCATGTAATATATTCTATTTGTTCATTAATTATTGCCCTGTTTGTAGAACAACCCAATCTTGGATTATTATTTTATATTCAGATGCTGGTGGGTAATTACAAAAATACAAATATATCAATCTGTGTAAGTAAATATATATGTACAAGGAAATAATTATTTGGTTACCAATTATTATCTCATATATGCTGAACCTTCATTGTAGGTTCAGTGTGGTACTAAAAGAGGATTACATTAATATGACCTTTTTGCGCTTATCCGTCTTTGATGTGAGTCATGATTTCATCAATGATGTCATCTGTATAATCCATGTCAAACATCATTTCAATATTGATGGTTTATGTAAACAGTGTTACTAGAACATGACTGATGTGATTGGTCCATTGATATTATAGATAAAATTATACTTTCCATTACGTGCAATGGAAATCATTAAAAAAGATGAGTTTTACATTGTAAATTGTACAGGAAAAAAGATAACTAATAATTGAAATTATATCTGTAAAATGAAACTGTCTGACATTCAGATTAAAATAAATAGATATTATCTACAGATAGACGAAGACTTAGAATAAACGAGAATTGTTTTTATAGGAGCGTTATCTGAAATAAACACACAAAACACCACAAATGTCTTCTGTCATAATATTTTATTTGACATAGTGTCAAAATGATATTCCTGTCCGCTTCAACCGACGTTAATCTGGCGCCAGCTTAAAGGGTTCCAGAAATAAAGAAACAGAACTGAACGAAACACGGGAATAGTTTATAGGCTAACGTCAGTGGCATTCCTCCTCGGTAGAAACGTCGACATTGTCGCAGCGTTGGGGTTTTGTCTGCGCAAATTATGCCCTTGCTTACTGAGAAAACAACCGTTCTCACCTTTATTTAACAACTAACCGTTCCGGCTGTGTCCGTTATCGAGCAATCAAGCCGCTGAAGGTTTGTATACAAGTTGTGCTCAATACGTCCTTTAAACACTAGTTGATTTCTCTTGGGATACAGTTGGTCCGAGGCTTGTTAGCTCGTGTGTCAGTCAAATAGCTGTGAGCGGGTCGTCTGGATAAGTACTGTTCGACATTAGTCAACAGATAGTCAGTCAGATGTGAATAGGCCGTAGACGTGTATGTAATTTGTCAGCAAAAACTCCTCAGATGTCGCTGCTGAACAACATCCCGTCTGTCGGTAGATTGGAGCTGTTTGAAACCGAGTTTATATGTACATACTTGAGTGTCCGTGTGCGTGTGTGTGTGTGTGTATGTGTCGTGAATAATGACCCGACTTTATACGAACAATGCTATTTGTGATGGATAAATACTAAAGAATTACAACGTTTCAGTACACTGTAATAAAGAATGTTTCCCAAATCCACCACATCCACGTCGCATGTAAAGAATGCACATTGACGGCTATAAAAGATAACTGCTGACAAATTACAAAACATAAAAGATAACTGCTGACAAATTACAAAACATAAAGATAACTGCTGACAAATTACAAAACATAAAAGATAACTGCTGACAAATTACAAAACATAAAAGATAACTGCTGACAAATTACAAAACATAAAGATAACTGACAAATTACAAAACGTAAAGATAACTGCTGACAAATTACAAAACATAAAAGATAACTGCTGACAAATTACAAAACATAAAAGATAACTGCTGACAAATTACAAAACATAAAGATAACTGCTGATAAATTACAAAACAAAAGATAACTGCTGACAAATTACGAAACATAAAAGATAACTGCTGACAAATTACAAAACATAAAAGATAATTGCTGACGAATTGCAAAACATAAAAGATAACTGCTGATGAATTACAAAACATAAAAGATAACTGCTGACAAATTACAAAACATAAAGATAACTGCAGATAAATTACAAAACATAAAGGATAACTGCTGACAAATTACAACAAGCATAAAAGATAACTGCTGACAAATTACAAAACATAAAAGATAACTGCTGACAAATTACAAAACATAGAAAGATAACTGCTGACAAATTACAAAAGATAACTGCTGACAAATTACAAAACATTGAGAGATTCTAAAATACAATCCCCGAGAAATTGTAAAACGTGAATGTCAACAAATTAGACAACAATGAACACTGACCAGTTATTTCCCGATGACTTAAGGCAGAACCTGACGGTAGAGGTTACCACAGATAAGGACTCCCCATTTACATTTTTAAATTAACAGACCCTCCTTTGAGGGGAACGAAAACAAAATCCGGAATGGGAGGCACCCCGCCGATGTCGGGTTATCCAGTAAACCCCTCATCTCTCGGGATCGGGTGTTTTGCTTATTTGATCAAAGTGAATGGCGCAGGAAACACCGATCCTGACGTGACGCAGATTGTCTATTTTCTAATTATCTGGAAAACTGACCGAAAGACAACCAACAATTGACACCTGTCATAAGGGATAAGAATTATCTGTCTTGTGTTATTTCAACGTTTAATAAGAGAAAAGTACAAAGCAGAAATTCGTATAGATTTAGACAGATTATTATGACAGATTACATTAAGAATCATCCCGCTCATCACCTAACACCAATACTTTGAGCCATCTTTTGTGACAGCTACAACAGACAAACAAACAAGCCAACGTTATCAATGTGGCTCTCCTTTGTTGATTCAAGATTTAGTGCTGGTTCTATCACCTTACACGTTCTAATAAGGGTAACTAAAATGAGCCTACGTCAAAGCACCTTATTACACCGAGTTGTCGTTGACATCTGTACACACTCACTCACTCACCACTTTCACTTTGTTGACATACCATTCACACGTTGTTTGCCCATTAACGTATGTGATATTGGTGAACTTTTCCTCCATAACATGTGATGACACGAAGTTCGCTATCTTGTCGACGATATTGTTATCAGCTGTCATCAAGATAAACTGTCGTATTACTTATAATACCATAATTACATCGTTGGCTAAAGTCATATTTATGACACGACGATTAAAAACATGATTATTTATATATAATTATCAGCTGATATTTGCGCCATCAGGATTTTTGCCAGTTTGAGTAATTTCCTATCCCGTAAAACCCACCCACTTTGTGTGTGCGCACGCGCGTGTCTTTTGTATGTGTTATTTATTGATTGATTTAATTCATTGCTTATCAGGATAATCTCTTCAATATATCATTGAAGATCGAGAGAGTGAGAGAGAGAGAGAGAGATAGATGAGGGGACTCTTATGTACAGTGACTAATACATTTTATTTTACGAACGAAGCGTTTTATTTGATTGATTATATCCTATTTTATGTAATATATTCCATATCTACGAAGTCTGATATTACAAATAACTCTCTCTTGCCATGTCTACATGTAAATGTTTCTGGTTAGCTGTATCATATATCAACCAATGGAGCGTGTCTGATAATCACATAGATCAATCAACGCGCCGCTTATCATCCTCCCTTACAGTACATATGGTCTGTAACAGGTCCCCCCCTCTTTCCCACATGCACACATTCCTCATGGCCGCAGATGTAATGTTTGGTTGCCGTAGGTTTCTTTTGTATGAGATCCCGTGAAGCTCAGTGTGTGGTCACTTTTATTTAAATGATCAGATATGTCGGATGTGTGGTGAGGATTTACCTTTATCCTAGCCATGACCTTATCGACATTTATTGATCTCACTCAGCAGCCAAGTAACAGAATAATGACATCGATAAAATAGCATGTCATTAATCATTGATAACTGACCATTTGCTTATATTAGAAGGATTAAATAGGAGCCCGTGAAAAGTGTTTGGCATGATGGTGATGGTGATGATGATGATAATGGTGATGTTGATGGTGATGGTGATGATAATGGTGATGGTGATGACGATACTTATTAAAAAGATTATATGAATCATCTTTACCAATAGAATAAAAGAGGTTTTACGCTGACCCTCTCTCCCAATATCGGTTACCTAGAACTGATAAAATGTTGAACAATTAACAATGTTCAACAGAATATTTGACTCTAAGAACAAATTCAGGATCTACTTAAGATGGCAAATTTCCTATCTCTTACTGTATAATAAATATCCAGGCCAGATGAGACCTGCACCGTGGACAAACAAAACATTAATTTTAATCTCGGGCAAACTGTTTCACAAAGTAGGACCTGTTATTACGACTAGATTGGAGACGCTTGTCACACCACCAAACTGGCTGTCATTTGACTTGATTGGAGATGCTCGTGGTAGCATCTGAATGGCTGTCATTTGACTTGATTGGAGACGCTTGTGACAGCTTCTGACTGAATGTCATATGACTTGATTGGAGATGCTTGTGGTAGCATGATACGATGATGACGATTGACGTTTTACGGTCACTTTTGTGCACATGGTAGGCTAAATGGGCCGAGCGACTCCCAAAGGTAATGAAGCGAAGTCAAAGGTGAAACACCCTTCAGATATGCCCACAGCGAGATTCGAAATCAGAGGTAGTGATCTGTGATCCAACGCGCTACCAGTTAGACCAACAGGGGACCTTTGTGACAGCATCAGACTGGCTGTAACACGTATTGTGGAGACACTTTTGATAGGACCAGACTTTTTGTTATGTTATTTGGCTGTGAATTTCTGATCAACAACAAATGATAACAGATGTTCAGGTGTCCCGTTATCGAAGGATCTCTAAGTTATTACCAAAATCTTTTAAGTGAATAAGCCGTCCCACCAACAGTCAGTGTAGATTTGGTACGATCGTGGTGATATGATTATATTTTCGAGTACTTATCACTATACCAGCTGCACCATTCTGAATTCGCTGAAGGTGATTGGTGTTTTATTTATGTATGCCATATAATAGCGAGTTCCAGTAGTCCACACAAGATATATCAAAGATGTTGGTGTGACTCTAACATGTGTTTGTTGTGTGAAGAATGGGTTATGATCAATATCTCATATGGTCTTTTGCATAATCTGTCTTCTGTTATCAACTTATATATATATATATATATATATATATATATATGAGTTAGGTGATTGTTGTATACGCTTGAAAATAAAGTTTAACACGAATCCCCACTTCTAGTTATTATCTCCATGATTATCATGATTATTTATTGACGACGTATTGTTACTATTTATAGTGAAGTCAATCTCTGATTTACTCAAAATTGTTAATTGAAAGCTGCTTAATTCTATCTAAATATAATTCTTTTGTTATTGTTCCATATGATCATTGTTTGTAATAAACAATGCTGATTAAGTTAAGTTCTTTATCAGAAAAGATCACATGAAGTCTGAAATAATTATAATTACTGTTTAGTAAGAATATCGCCATTCATACTATCATTGTATTTCATTAATTGCGATTAACATTCATAGAACGCAATATTTGTATTTAATCAGGATTGGAAAGGTAAAATATTTGGACCAGTGAAGAACGGTTTTAGATAACGGATGCATAATCATGGGATACACGTTGATATTAATATTCTAGTCCTGAAGTATTCTACCATGCCACCAGTACTGATGAAACATTCACCAAGGTGCGACGCTGGTGTTTCTATGGCATTATATATAATGTAGTACAGTCATCTAGATTAAATATCTATTTTGTTATCATTCAATTTCTGAAGATTTTGAGTGATCCATAACTGAACAGTAGCCATTAAGGTGATTCGTATTCCCAATGGGAAAGGAAGGAAAATCCAGCCATACATAAACATGATATTTTATGCCATATCATTATGTAGTTATTTCATGGCTGTATGAGTAAAATGTAAATAGCAAAAGGCTGTATAAATAAACATCGTAGGACACCAGATAACAAACATAAGCCATCAAATAAAAACATAAAAATATATGTCGTCTGTAACATGTTTGAAATCGACGAAGCAATATTTTTCATATACAAAAATCTGACAGCGTAGTGATAACATAATGCGTTTAACTGTAATAAATTCAACGGATAGTTCTGGAAGAGCCACTAATGCTGCCTTCACTAAATAGATTAAAATTAATTATTATTCTACACACAAACCAAAATACGAATCAGCAAATCCGTGGATGAACAGTTAAAGTCTGAGACAGAAATTTAATTTTGTCGAAGGTTAAAGTCTGAGCTAGGATGTCTTTTTAATGATGTTATAAGGGACGAGAAATGACAGAGAAAAACTACGTACAGATAGGATGGACCAAAGCAGAAGGATTTTACAGACTTCATCGATTTTGATGTTGTTTATAAGAAAGCCAAAATATAATCAATTATAGACACGAAACATTGCCTCACTAATGGAAGATCCTGTGATATGTTGGCAGAAACAAATCCCTTACATTGTATTATATTATTCAAAACGTTATAAAATTAATGGGCCATGTCTTTGGCCAAATTAATGGTAGTTGGATTGGGTTTTGATATTGATAGCTTAGTGACGACGGTGAAAACATTTATTTACTTGTCATTGCAACCGACAATTGATATGATTAATATTAATGTCGGCGAGGTTTATATCTGTAATATGAGATGGTGTTATTGACACAGTGACGAGATTGTTTATGTTAGACCTCATTTGTTTATGATGTTTATAAATCAATATAAATACAATAATTGCATCACTCAGAGAGAGAGAGAGAGAGAGAGAGAGAAAGTTCACATACTTGTTAGAACGTTTGTTACAGAATGTTTTGCCACATATTGATAATGTGTGCGTATTCCTCTGTATATATATATATATATATATATATATATGTGTGTGTGTGTGTGCTGATGAGTAGACCAGACACATGATTAGGTATACGCACACATTTATCAATATAAGTGGGGGAAAAGTAAAATGTGAATTCATGTTAACTACTTTAGATTAAGTATGATAGTTAGTCATCATTAGATATTATTAAAGGTAGAGTTTAACGAAGTTGTGGTGATTTAGATTATGTTGATGTTACTTATGCAAAATGTTGTCCTTTACTATAAAACGGATCCTAAAACACAAACAACACACACACACACACACACACACACACACACACACACACACACACACACACACACACACACAGCTTCGATTCGAGATTCTCTGTGCCTTGCACTTTAATTTAGATCACACAACACCTAACAGTATATACTTAGGGACGCTAAATTAGGCGTGAATGAACAGTAATAATCCATTGTGCAGTATTGCTACTTTGTTTTTATTTTAGTTAAATCACTTCAGTGGGTCCATACTGAGTTAGTGTACATTCTCTTGTGGTGAACAAACTGTAATGTTTGTTAACACGCTGAGGGTATATAAAAAGCCTAACTTTTCATTAGGTTAGAGACGAACTTCGACGCCAGACTAGTCGGACGTGTATACATGGTTCATATAGGTAGGATTTTTTTAGTTATTCGAACCCAGAATAAAGCTGAGTTCAGCATCTGAGGTATCCAAATGTTTTATATACAGGTTTCTTTTGGTCCACAGAAAATTACCGTTGAATGTAAACTGTGGTGTCAAAATAGTTATGATATGTATGCAGCAAGTCACCATTAAACCACACGCACGTGTTGTTTGCTTCGAGCTGTGGTATCAAATGGTATGGTTTTTATGTGCTTCCGCTTTTTGTACGTAGCCTGCATGTAGCCGCTTTCCTGTGGGCGTGACATATTTGTCGCGTACGAAAAGTGGATTAGCTGGACCAGACACATGCTTAGGTATACGCATACATCTATCAATATGTGGAGGTATGGAACATTTTATTTTTAAATTAATGTATGTATAGTTGTATTTAGATTTATGGAGGTAGGTATCGAAGGATGTTTAGATATGTTGATGCTCTCTGGCTATTGTCTCTTTATATGTACCCTAAAACACACAAGCACACACACAAACATACAAACACACACACAAACACACAAAAACACAAACACAAAACACAAACACACACACACACAAACACAAACACACACAAACACAAACACACATACACACATACACACATACACACATACACATCACACACACACACACACACACACACACACACACACACACACACACACACACACACATATCAGTATAACAATATATTTTGTTTGATTACAACAGAATGGTTGTGATTGGTGATATATTTTAAAACTCAGACAACATAAATTATATGATCAACTAATCCCAAGGGTAAAAATATAACCAAAATCCAGATACCTTTCTAGAATATCGTATTGCCAAAAAACATCGTGTACAGAAAATGATTACAGAAGACTCTCTTCGGAAATAGAATATTTGTATCCTCTTTTTTATATCAGAATAAAATATGCGTCAGACGAGATGTAGTCATCTGTAAATAATGATAGAACTTCATTTGCAAATTGCTTGCGTTATTTTATAATGACTTTTGAAGACAACAGACGGACGATGTTTATTACAGACTCCACCAATAAACATAAACACTCATCAATTTTACAAACAAGATTTATTAAGGGACCAGCTAACTATAACCACGTAATATAAACAACATTTTATTTATCAATTTAATCAAGTGTTTTATATAAGCGGCAAAAAAGACAACAATAAAGCATCATCAACGAACAAAGAACTTACACATACGTGTAAACGCACGGACGCGCTAATATATTTTTTTATTATACAAATACAAATCGAGTTAAGATAAAAGTGATGTTTTCATGATTAAATAATACATACGTTTGGTCATCCGGCCTTTATAATAGAATAATAATAAAAAAAGTAATACAATATTATAACTATCAAAATGGACGATATGCAACATACGACACTGTGTGTAATACTAGTAATTTATTGTATCCCGAGCCCCCCCCCACCCCCACCCCCATTAAAAACCAAACAAACAACAGCAACATATTCTCGTAATTCTATACATTTAAGCGAATAATTATTACATATTTGTTTTACTTTTTCCCATTTGATTGGGCACTTCCATAGTCTAGCGGTAGCGTGTTGGACCACAGATCACTACCAACCGTGTACGAATCTCGGTGCGGGCATATCTGAAGGTTGTTTCATCTTCATAAGTTGCCGTAAAACACAAATCATTGTTCCATTTAATTGAAATATATTTGGTAAACTAGAACTGATTGATTATTTCAAGTCTTCTATCCAATAATTGCATTCGAAACTGATGCAACTTTCTTTCGTGGACAACGTTTATTCCTGAGTCGGTCGTGCATATATTGCTTTATGAGCGTAGTTTGTCATTCAAATGTAAGACTCCAAGTTCAAACACTTTAATGGCGTTCCTTCAAAGTTGAAATGTGACATGGAATATAGTTATCTGGATCAGCAGTTTTCATAGAACGCACAAGATTGGAAGTGTACATTCTTGATACAGTCTCATCACAATAGGCATTGTGATATTAGCTGGATAAAGTAGGTATAGGTGTCGACACATGTGCGTGAGTGCGTGAGTGAGTCTGTTTAGAAACTGAAATGTAGAAATTAATATATCGGGCAATTTTAATACTTCACTCAGACAATGCATAAATTATTTATTGTGATCTTTAACTCGTTTTGTAACTGACAATGTCTCTAAAGATAGATTTAGCTCAAAGATCAGTAGGCTATTTGGCACTGAAATATAAACGTAAGTCAAGTTTATATATATATATATATATATATATATATATATACTATCATATTAATATATGTGCAAATAGTGTTTTGCTATTGAAGAAATAATCTTCGTGGGGTCATCAAACCTTACTACTAACACCAAAGCAGCATTTCAGCATATGCTATGATTTATTAAAATTATTGGTTATTCTAAAAGTGAATGTTATTAAACATTTGCGTTATAGGTAAAAAAATGAGGTTTCCCAAATTAGTCAAAATGTCAATGTTATTTATTGAAATCAATTTCAGTCAGACATATATATCTTTTTCTAGAAATAAAGTTACATTGGTTTTAAAACTTGCTTTGCTAGCATCCCACTCGGACAAATATACCACAGCTTTAATCGAGAATCTTCGGAATGTGACATCATGTTTGACAAACAAAGACGCCAAACACTCGCCGTTGCCTTGTTTAACCCGTGTTACTTATTCTGTATTGTCTTTGTTAAACGTGTAAAATGGTGCATTGTGCCGCATATTATTGTACAAATGGGTCTGCCAGTCGATGGGGTATGCATTCATCCCCCCAAAACAAGACTCGTTTGCACGATTGACTGCGAAACATGAACAGTGTGCAGTAGAAGCCAACTTACCACAGCAAGCTCTGCGGGAGACACTTCGAGAAACGGATGTTCGTTATCTCACCGTTTATCGCTCGATCATTTGGACTTGGATATGACATGAAGAGTGTCAGGGTCAGTGAATATGCCATTCCAACGATATTCGACAAATTGGGTGATGCTAAGTCCAAACGCATCAGCAGTTTGAAGGAAAAACTGAATAGAAAACGCGTATGTATGACCGATAATAGGATAATTTTGAGACCTAACTATTTGACATTCACCAGTTCACACATTCGTGAATAAGTAAAATTTCACTTATTCGGAATTTTTTACTTAATTAGGTTTAATCAAAGCTTATTATGGCTGTGTATTGTAGACATTACTAAACTGTTAAAATAGTAGATGTTCCACCGAGGGCGGCACATTCTTGTATAGGCCACATATGGGAGAGTACCATGCATTCACCGGGCTTCTGTGTACCGACAAATACCATTTTATTTAAAATCACGTTATGTGGTAGGAATAGTGAAATATTCGCAGGCGTGAAATAGGCCCAGTGTGTTGACTTGTCAATTAAGCTTATACCAACACAAACAAATACATGCCAATCCAACGCTTGTTGTGGAGCGGAGCCGGGTTTCTGAGGCGTAGGTGGCTGCTCTGGGTCCACGTATGCACTTGCTGCAGTTAATTAATTACTCATAATTAATACTGTTTGTGACCTTTTTCGCTAGTGGTCCAAAGCTGTAGGGTTTGATATCCCTGAGAATGTCAAAACTTTCGTCGGAATCTGACATTTTGTCTGTTACACACTAATCCCTAGCAATGGCTCGTCAAAGTTCGTAAATTAAGGATTTGGGGATCATTTTAATGAATATATGATAGCTGGTGGTTATAACTGTTTTGAGTGTGGCAGTGCATCTGATAGGGAATAAAACTATTGTTTGTTGCGTTATATTTACTTCGAAAAGAGAAATTTCTTTTCCCGTCACCTTTAAAGCTAAAAATAATAATACATTAAAATACCTTATCAATATTTGTGATCTTACAAAAGCATTCGATGTTATTGGTCGTAATATTGTGTTGCTTAAATGGACCTATTTGGGCTGGAAGTTATTGTAGTTAACTTGTGTGTAAATTATGTATTTTAAAAAGAGTCAATATGTAGAGATCGCATTTAACCAACCACATATCTGTTTATTAAAATGTGAAAACTACCAAGTCTCATTATTATTAATTTCGTTATTTCATAGATCAAAATGAAATATCAATATTGATCTTTAGCGAAATATTGTCAGTTTCTTCTTCTTAGTTACTATTTACGCGAATCGTATTGGCATGAATTACCATTCTATCTTATTATGGGCGCCTCAGTGGTCTAGCGGTAGCGTGTTGGAGTACAGATCACTACCACCCGTGTTCGAATCTTGGCGTGGGCATATCTGAAGGTTGTTTCGTCTTTAACTTCGCCTCGTTACCTTTGGAGGTCGCTCGGCCCATTTAGCCTACCTTGTGCACAAAGCTGGCCGTAAAACGTCAATCAACAATCAACAACCATTCTATCTTATCAAAATTAAACACATATTACCAAAAACATCAATACATAAATTGATGAGATGAAATTGAAGCTAACATCAACACAAAATCTAAAATAACGTAAACCTCGACAGTCTGAAAGATTAAATAGTCCACTTTTTAAAATATTTTTTTAATTATTTATACAGTTTTTCCTATATGGAACAGCTGAACTCGTTCTATTTCAAATTAAAGAGAACTAACTTTAAATAGGAATTGAAGTCACGACTGATGTTAAGTTATTCACAAATTGTAGATGACTAATCCTTCACTTCAGTATGGATTCCACGTCATGTTAATGGATCCTAGCTTATCACGTCGTTTTATTTGTCTGTGACACTTTCGTTTTGACGTTTCCCATTTAGTTGGGTATAATTTTGATATGATGTTTGAGATGATAATGATAGTGGATTAATAGTGGATTAATTCGTTTGGGAGAATCCAGAAAGACAGCCAGTTAACAATATGATTTCCTATGGTGTCTTATGGTTGGGCCATATTATAACGTTTCCGTTAACGAAAATCGTGGATGACACACCCAGATCTGTCGCTGCCCACTCATACACCCACAACAATATTTTAAGCGTGAAGTAATGGATGCCGTATTTTCTACAAGACACCGCATTGCTAATACTAGAAGATTGATTGGACAAAGCCAGCTGTAGAGAGATCATTGTGTATATAATATTGTCTGAGAGTAGCCAGTTGGTGACGATTATTCTGATCCGTTTTGGGCGATAATAAAGATTGATTGAACTCTCTCCGGGTTATATCATTGTTGAGGATAATGATTATAATAGAGAATGATAGAATATGAAAAGCCTTTCTTCCCGTTTTAGCTCAATCGCACTTATCATTGCCCCATCTTATACATTCACAGAACAACAATGTTAATTCATCGACTAGTACGATGTTAAAAACATCTGTGACATATGTCCGTCTAACAGTACAGAACACTTGTCTGTCCAACAGCACACATAATGTCTCTTTGTATAACTTCACTTAACACATCGTCATCTGCCTTTACCTGACATTTAGCTATATTGAATAGAAACATCAGGTGTATATATTTTCATTTCGAACACTTGAGACACAAGGGGGCAGTCAGATCGTCTACAGAGCGCAAATGTTCTCAGGTAATGACTGGGTGGCACGTAGCCTTAACGTCTGTAACATCGAATCTTTCAGAACGAGCTAAAACCAACAATTAACACCAAAATAAATTCAGATAATTATTCAACATCATATAAATATATATTTAATTTACAATTTTTGCACCATTTTCATGTTGAAAAGGAGAATAACAGAAACACAAAACTTATAATGAAATCATTGTCTAGATACATAATACCCATAACCCCCCATCCGTCATATATATAGATGACATCTGACGTTTAGCGAGATTAGCTGATAATTTAAAGATTTATTATCTATTTAGCAAGAATTGATAACACTTTAGTTTCGAACGTCAACTATCTCGAAACCTCTGCCCCGACATAAGAAATATGTCCGTACAATTGATAAATCAGTTAAAAACCCTGTTATGTCAGCTGTAAATGTGACGTGCCAAGTGTAAAGTTAGATATATGGCGGGTACATCAGCTGTGTAATTCGTATGACAGCTGTCGCCATTTAAACAGCACCCGAAGACTTGATACAGTAATTTCATTTTGAGACAACTGCATAACACATTTTAAATTACATCAACGATTAGTTGTCCACCAATGAGGACGTTATTTGTTATAGTTTATTTTGTTGTCTGTGGTCTCTTGCTCGTCGTAAAACAGCTGCATCCTTTATCTGACATCTTCTTATCTGTGTCTGTAGCAGGCTGTAGAAAGGCGTCCTATTTCCGGTTAGACTCTTCACCTGGTTATACACATGTGATCCGTGTCACTGCCTAATTGGAACGACAACCTTCCGGTTTACATGACATTATTAACAGCTTGGTGACACGCGAATATGTTTAATACAAATAATACAAATAACGCAAACAACAAAAAAACACATTCTGAAGAATTATCTAATATTACTGCCGTAGATTGCGCCAAAACTCTGCGTGTGAGCTCGCGCGCGTGCACGCCATTGTGTGTGCAAAGAGTCAGGCGACGAATAAAACGAAACGAATTAATATGCTGTGACTAAAACGTTCGTAGTGTCTGATGGCAGCTTTAAGTTTAGAAGCTAACCTTTCTTTTAAATCATTTGTTTCGAACTAAATAATTCCCATTTATTTTATTCGGAGTTTATCTATAAAAGAACTCCAACTCTAAGATAAGTGTCTTTCTCAATATATTCAGTTGAATGTCAGTGCTATGAGGTGCCGTAAAATGAGACTATTTACAGATATAAATAAGGGAATCGGCAACTTTTCGGAATAAAAGAAGCTGAATTTATATCTGACAGATTACAGAGTAAGCTGTACCCTGAAAAGATGATCATATCTACAGTTATACCTGGGCGGATAGTTTTATAAAGGAACAGACTATCATTGGGGGTAGGAGCAGTACGGCTTCTGGCTATCGTACTATAAATAAGGAGGGGGGTTGAAATTTGTGTGAGTTTGTTCCTGTAGCTTTAGCATCGTCTCTCATGATGACGTGTGGCAGATGATTCGCTAAAATTCCATTGAAAATCTTATATATATATATATATATATATATATATATATATATATATATATATATATATGTCTGTGTCCCGATTTAGATGCGAAATATGTTAGTCACATTTAATCTTTTACCATATTATTCAAACACGAAGTTTGCCACTGACGTTTTGATGTTTTCCGGAAGCTGGGAGTCATTCTGTGGGAAGATCAGTTGGTCAAGCACAGGTGGCGTCCCCTGGTGAATGACCAACCAATAACTCATACATTTGTTTCCATGACACTGGTTTCGACTAAATAGATAATTATCTTGATCCAGAGTTCGCTTTCGTCTTGATGGATTGAATCATTCTATCAAAGATTGGATGAGATGGGCACACCGAAGTAGTGATCCTCGCTGAGCCGGGGCATGATTTGGTTCTCCTTAATGTACAGTTGGAAACACCGTTTTCGTTGAGCGTAAATGTTATCCTCGAGTGTGACCAAAGGGCATCATCGAGATGTGATAGTCACACACGGTAGTTTAGAAATGGGACGGTCTGTTTCACAAACTATCTCATCCACTAAGACTGCATTACGAGCTATATTATTATATATGAAAAGCGGACTAGCCTCGAATGTCCTACGATACACCGGATATACTTTGACTTGATAAAGAAGACGCTACGATATAAGATACATATTGCTGAACTCAATTATACAACAGTTATTGTTATCATAAAATAAAACAGCTACTGCAATTTCTCTCTCTCTCTCTCTCTCTCTCTCTCTCTCTCTCTCTCTATTAATATTATTAATAATAGAATAACATTATCTTACTTACTATATATATATATATATATATATATATATATATATACTATACTATACTATACTATACTATACTATACTATACTATACTATACTATACTATACTATACTATACTATACTATACTATACTATAGGAA
Source organism: Paralvinella palmiformis (assembly GCA_025642065.1). Lineage (NCBI taxonomy): Eukaryota > Metazoa > Annelida > Polychaeta > Terebellida > Alvinellidae > Paralvinella > Paralvinella palmiformis. The sequence goes on along the minus strand of JAODUP010001414.1, from coordinate 19,733 downwards.
ATATAGTAAGGAAGTGAGTGATCCGACGTTGGTGGTACAGTGTTACCATGGTTACCAGTCAGTATAGCTCATAATCATATACACCTGTCCAAATGTCTGCTGAGTGTCTTATATAAGGATCATAAACATCGTACATTATTCACATCTAAGATGGCCTCGTTGGTACTTTATAGTGGAGATTAAGACAGATTTGAAGAGTTTTAGAAGTGTCTGAGATATGGTAATGTTCACGTTATGAGGACCGCATTGTGTAAATGCTAATAATGTTGCTATTAAGTAGTTCTCTGTTAATGTAAATATATGACGTCAGATTGCCGTTTTTCTCTACCTCAAGTAGTAACTTGCCGTAATATCGCTCACTATATTTTGATTATTATACCAAATACATCGTTCTTATAGAAGTTAGTTAGCGCACCACAATCATTTTATTAATCTAAATAGCTATATATTTATTGTAATATATACTGTCGAAGTATATAAATTGTTGTAGTATAGGGTATTGTGGTATATAGAATATTGTAGTATAGATCAATGTAGTACATATATTATTGTATCATAGACTATTATATCGCATTCATTATTTACATTACCACGAAGAAAATGTTTAGATCTAATATCACATTGTTATCTGCTAAACCTACAATAATAATAATAATAATAATAGTAATAATAATAATAATAATCATCATCTTCATCATCATCATCATCATCATCATTTCATATTTATACTCATAAGAATATATAGCATAATAAAAGCAATAATATAGCCAAAATTGTCTAAAACAAACCGAGATTTGACATATAACATCCAATACGTACAAATACCTAAAATATATGTTAATAAGATTTTTGATATTATTTTAGTGATACCTGAGAAAAATACAAAGGTATTTGAAATTTATATAATTTTAATGTAGGTTTAAAATATTTATAACATAATTTATAATATTATACTTTCGCACACCAAGAAGTTCAATTTTTAATATATTGAGATTTCTATTAATTACAATACTATTATATAAATATAAAATAGTAATAACAGTTAGTGATTTTGACATCTAAATCTGCAACACTAGATTTGGTAGTTTTATAGACATTGCTTAATTGTAATCTGAAGACTTTCGTTATTTCAATTGAGAGTTTGCGCAACCATTCAAGAAGAAAAGTCCTAATTTTGCGATATTTGTCAAGTTTCACTGTCAATCTGAATGCTTAATTGAAATAGCTTAGTGAGTAAAATCGGATTATTGATAAACAGCTCTCGGTGGCAATACATCTCAATAATTATCCAATTTGAAATTGAATGGTCATCCATCCTTGAATTGTGACATTGATGCTGTTCTTTGCAAGTGGTACATCTGGAAAAATTATTTTGACCTAATTATGACATTTGAATAATATGAGAATTTCAGGTTGGCACAACCTTTTTGCGAAAGATGGCACATTTATGTGTTGGCATAATTAAATACTGTGCAAACACATATAAATTATAAAATCTTATTTGGTACACATTTCATGCATAATATTTATATGTTGTGAAATCAGTTACATAGTAATTGTAGATTATTCATATTTAGATATTATATATGCTGAATATAGTATAAAAATATAATTAAGTGTATATAAATTCACATATGAAAAACTGAAAATTAGTATGTTATGACAATATCGTCTATTTGAGCTTAAACACATTTCAGACTATATTTACATGATCTGAAATAAATAAAGTCCACCTATATTTTATCGTGGTCTTAATTGCACACTAACAAAGGAACATTAGTCAGTCTGTATACTTTATACTATTTCTTTTTTAGAAAGATAAATTCAAATTAGAAATCGGGCTATCTAAACAAGTAATTTATTATGATAAATTGTTATATAAATTATCCAATTTATATAAATATTTTATAAATTGGATGAAATTAAGGCTTTATGTATGACTGAAAACATCTTTTCCACGAAATACTTTGCTTATGAAAGCCACGACGACGCGTTCTAATCACACGCGTACATCTTCATATCAGGTGGAAATTAATAAGCTTTTACCTTAATGTACACGCATAGAAATATACATTTCAGATTCGGCCCGTCGCGCTTTAGAAATATATAGAATACGGATTATCTATCACTCTCTCGTTACCAACAAGGAACAATGGACACTAGTTTGGTTCTTCACAATAAGTCCTCCTCTCCGCTAGTTATTTGTTAAACACTCTTCATTACGCGTGCTACATTAAGCCTGAATGGAGAATGAGCTAATGCGCGCCCGTGTCGCTAAATAAATGAATAATTCATTACGGCTTAATGGCAATTGTGAGAAGTAAAGAAGTTGATGATTCCACGCACGAGCCATCATCCCGAGTGCTCCGGCTATCGGGCATCTGTTTTATGGTTGTTTATTTCAGCGTACATTGTCCAATCATATTTGGCGGTTTATTTTATCCGTCCCCACTGTTTATGAGCGGAGCATAAATAAGAGTTTCATAGCGATTACCCAAAACAGGCTAAATCTTTAACGATAATCCTCTTTTACAGATATGTGTGCTAGTAGATGGCGAGTTGTCGTAGGGAGCTGGTTAGCCATTGATAACGAAGACGGTTGTTGTTGTTGTTGTTGCTGCTGTTACTGCTGCTGATATTGCTATGCAACAGCGTTGTGGATGTCATTAAAGACGTTGGTCGCTTTTAGGGAAAAGGAAATGACGTAAGTGATCTCCGCCCCACCCAGTGCGATAATGATCACGTGACACATTATTGTCATTGCCACATAAATCAAGACAGGGCAGGTTTTTAGCAACAATTATATTATATTTCGATAATTGTATTCAGACAAAATGTTTATTCCGGACAATCACGAGAGCTAATTGCCTACGCTCAGCAGAATATTACAGGGTCTAATATTTACTACTAAAATGTGACAATCTCATGAAATATCCACCGAATAGACCGCCGCCATTCTGGATGCGGATAAACACACCAGATTAATGTCTATAAATATTCTACACATAGACTGATGGTCACAAATTGTATTATGGCTGGCAATATCTGAGAAATAACAACACTTTGTCGTTAGGTTTATGCACTTTCCTGATTTATAATCGCCGTCATTTAATTACCTTTGTGTGGCGACCATTGTCCCCGAATATTGGCACGACAATAAAAAAAACCCCGTTGATTAGCAATCAATTTCCTCCAAATTACGACTATTTCTATAAGACCATTGCCGCCATTTATTCAGATCATGTTGCCATTATGTCGGCGTTTTATCCACCTATCTCTCGGTATCTATTATTGGAAGTCTCGTGAGGAAGTGGAGCGTAATTAAAATTGTAATTAATCTAGTTAATTAGATTTGGTCGCATAATCGAATTACGAAGTAGATTTGCTATATTTCACAAAATCTTTACCTGATGTTGTTATGTTAACTTTCGTAGTGGATCTTTAAACTTTATAGTGTCTCTCTCTTTAGATCTTCCCCTGTCTCTTTCTCTGCGCCTCTCCCATCTCTCTCCGTCTCTTTCCCTTCCTTATCTATCTATCTATCTATCTATCTATCTATCTATCTATCTATCTATCTATCTATCTATCTATCTATCTATCTATCTATCTATCTAATCCATACACATATATATCTACATGATGCGAATATAGGTAATTTATATAAGATAATTAAACATGCATATACGTGTAAGACGTTCAACATATTAACAGTCTTCAAACATGCATATTTATGAGCAATTCATAAGAGCATTCAGCGAGAGATTGGTCTGATAAATCTTCAATATGTCATATACTATTAGGGAAAACAAAATAGATTATTTTATGATGTATTGATAAAACGGTATTTGTGAATTGTATTTTTGAAATTTTGGAAACAGTAAATCCTGAAATTGTCCACTGACATATGCTACTTATATCCCATCACTATCTATCTATCTATCTATCTATCTATCTATCTATCTATCTATCTATCTATCTATCTATCTATCTATCTATCTATCTATCTATCTATCTATCTATCTATACATCCATCCATCCATCCATCCATCCATCCATCCATCCATCCATCCATCCATCCATCCATCTATCTATCTATCTATCTAAGTAATAATCATAACAAAAGTTAAAATATATAATATATATTTATAGACATAAGGCCACTCCTTATTATGACACAATAACAAGAAGCAGAAAGTTGGAGGAATAGTCCGTTTTATAATATTCCTTTTCATCTAGATAGTTTGTATGTTTAGCTACACGGTAAGTAAGGTTGATAATACATCAATTGACATCCATCAACAAGCTTGATGATGTTACATTCGGAAGATAAATCTTTACTATTGATGTTGTTACACACGGATCATTGTTATTTTATATTCGTAGATCTATATTTTAATAATGGATTAAAACACAACAACAGAAAACAGATCTTCTGCTGATGTTTAAGGAGGGGGGGGGGTCATTAGTTTATACCTTTTATATGACGAGCTTAGACTGACGTATTTCTTATAACGTGACGCATCACGTGACGCACTAAACATTCATATCTGATTACACAATGTAATGAGAAATGTAATCTCTTTCTCTATCAGTCACATAGCTACATTATTACACATCTGACGATCTGTAAACGCTGTGTAACGTGTTGCTTTCAGCTTCCTGGATTTGTAAATGTCGTGAAAGGATTTACACCAGACGGCGCTGACGATGATTTTTTAGAAACGAACTCCAAC